>JARQZK010003718.1:0-55000 GCA_030704885.1 Cynegetis impunctata
AAAAAAATTATGTTCGAGATTATTCTTGGTACCTGTATTGTCAATGCGTGGGTATTGTATAACAAATTTGGTAGCAATAATAAGAAAATGGATATGCTTAACTTTCGACAAAATATAATTTCTGGCCTGTTGGATGAACCTCAAGAAATTGAAGTTATATAAGTAGAAGGCCCAAATATACAAAATAATGTTATGGTCCATCGAACTCCCAAAAGACCAAAGTTGAATGCTTTGAAAATCATAGGATACAAAAATATGAAGGCACAGCACGGCAGTCGAGAAGAAGATGTACAATTTGCTATCAAAAAATAAAAGAAGCCGAGGGATACAGGCAAGCCACAACTAAGCTACTGTGCTAACTGTCCTAATGAACCAGCGATATGTATTCCCTATTTTAAAGAAAAATGCACTTGAAAGTATTTCGTTTTGTATTTTTCGCAGTTTGAAATGTAACTACTTCAGTTTATTTTAATAAACATCCATACATTTTGTATCCTCATTTTCACTATACTATAAGTTTTCTCTTTTGAGCCAAATGCGGAAACGCTGGTATATGATGTTGAATATGTCTATGTAGGGACCGTAGATACAATATGAGAATCTTCCTTAAAACTGTAAGGATTTCAGAATGCATTTACTGACAATCTGTACATGTACCACCGGTGGCCAAGCACGGCTGCTACAAAAACTTGACATGTACCACCGGTGGTACATGTCGGCGCGAACGTGTTAATAGACTGATTATAAAAATTTAAGTAAAATAAAACAAAAACCTGAAAGAATCAGTGAAATATCTCTAGAAATAAAAAATTTATAGGACTTTGAAGTTGTGCCTGTAAGAATAATTTCGTTCCACAGGCGCTCTATCGTGTGACGTCATTCGACCTAGACGACACAGCGCGTATTCGCCCAGTACGTACTAATTTATTGTTGTATAGTAACTTGAGCCGTTCGAATCGTATTTTATGAAAACCTATAAACAAAAGAAGTACCGTCGACTTCAAATAAATAATCTTCGTTACAATCTTTTGAAATGATTGAGTGTGATAAAATGGAGTTAACACGTTGACCCCGGCGTGGCATCAAACGTATGCCGCGCTTTTTTGGTTACTGTGCCGGCGCGGCATCAATGTACTGCCACAAAACAAAATGTGTTTTAGACGGCGTGTAGCTCGTTAGAAACCATGGCACAATGCTGAGTGAACGAAGTGTTTATAGGCGCCGTCCGAGTGATCAGCTCACATGCGCCGGAGCGAGATAATAGGGCTTAGGAAAAAATCTACGGGGTATCAAGAAAATTAATGAAATTTATTCATTTGGATAGAAATGGAAATGAAATTTAGAAATCAACTCTAATGTTTTGTTAAGTAAATCAAACGAATATATAAATCGAAAACTAACTTATTCTAACGTGATTTCGTTGTGAAAAAACATAATTTTTTCACATCCAGGGCAGTGCCACTTTGTACGTGGACTTTTATTGGTTGCAATAATTCTTCATTGCGTTTTCGTTATTTCAGCGTAGCAAACAACGCAACGCTTTTTCTTATGAGGAAGTTCTAATGAGGGTCATTATTTCCTTGACCTACTAGTAATGATGTAGCTAGCTGCTCTCTATAAAATATGGTGTTATTTTCATTGTGCTCTGTGTCACTTCTTTATACAATAGAAATGAGTTCACTAGTGTACAACTTATAATTAGCTCATTTTGGATTATTCTCATCAGGTAGAAGATCATTCCATAACTTTTTCAGACACTTTTTGTTTTTTTTCGTTATCACCCATTATATCAGTAAATAAAAACAATTTGTACGATCGTGAATTAACAAGTGAGCTCCCTATGTCTAGATCTTATTACTTCACAGCGATACAAGTCTTTCCCGCCAATCGGTGGATGCAACGACATCTAGATACCACGCGACAGTCCGCGGTATCACGTTGATATCATGCCGGCTCTATGGTCAAAGTAACTCCTTGTGACGGCGTGGCACTAATGTGATGCCGCAAATTGAATATATTTAAAAAACAAAAAAAACTCATAATTTTCAATTAAAAGGCTAATATACGTCATATGTGATGATAACAAAAAAACTTGCCGGCCGAGTGACCGATTTTTTTCATATACATATCAAAACTTCACAGTAAAATTAATCAGCACAAACAATCACAAGAAATGAAGTGCGAAAGGTACAGGAAATATCGTTTATGAATCTCTTCAGCACTCTCCATCCAGACTATCCTCACTTAGCAGTTCTCCTTCAAAAGCATCAATATTTTCGCAGAACAGTACAAGTTCAGCTAGTTCTTTCTCAAATACAATCAAGCCACAATATCGCAACAACATAAACAAAATAACTAAAAACGTTATTTTCCATATGGGGTTGCCAGAAGAATTTTTTTTCTTTCTCACGAAGCTACTATTCGAAAGGGTTGCTAGTCTAGTAAGAGATATTTTAATATCATTGAAGAAAATTCGTTCAGACGATTCCTATTTGCGTCTGGCTATAGATTTTGATATATGTAAATGCTCAGTTAGTAAAATACTCAATAAAACTTTTCCCTTTATAGCTGACCGAATGGAACAGTTAATATATTTCCCACATATCGAAGAAATTTGTAAAAAGTAAACGATATCTTTTAAAAAAAAATATTCAACTACAGTGAGTATTTTGCACTGTATTGAAATAAGAATCGAAAAAACTTCAAACGCAGTGGAATAGGTTTTTACATGGCCAGAGTATAAACATTGTAATACAATGAAATATTTAATTTCGTAAACATAAATTTTTTGAGATGTCTAAAAATCTGCATGAGCAATGTGAAAAAAGGCCTTTCACTTAGTCGCGAAGTGCATTTTTAGTTGTACTGGAGCTTCACATTGCGCTATATATTTTACATTGTTGATGTTTTCTTCATGGTTTCAGTTCTCAGCGGATATTTAATTTTCAATGGTAGATATGTACTTCTGTTATGCCTTCTTCCAATAACATGCAATAAAAACTAAACAAACGGCTGTTTAACGTAAATAAACACGAACGAAGCAAGAGCCCTGGTGGACTCTGAAAGTAATACTTGAATCATTCGTGGTGCGGCGATCTTGGATAGGTCGAATGACGTCACAGGCAAACCAGAGATCATACACGTTCCCTACTAAAATAGAAAACTTCAACAATCCATTTCTAAGTCACTTATTGATGGATTTCAAAAATCTTTTCAGTGATTTATTGGTTGAAACTTCTCCATTCCTTTACTTAGTAAGGAGGCGCTATGAAGGTGATCACAACAACGAAACTCACAAAAAATACTTCTACAGTAAATTAGCGGCGGTAAAGGAAAATTTTGAAGCCACTTCCCTTACACTAACTCAATTTATGTACGGAATTCAAACCTGGCATAGCTACAATAGTGGGAAAATCCTCAGAACCCACGAAAGGACAATGAATCTCTACAAAAAAGAAAGAGATTAAAGCAAAGAATGGTAACCATTAAAAGAGTCTCCTACCGTCAACATGAATAGGGTTTGAACATACAGTTATCTTTCAAAAATATTTTTTTCTTGTCCCGTGCACCATCCAAAACGCTCTAAAAGTATGAATTTCGGATACGATGTTCCTAATTGATTGTCAAATCGAATAGTTTTTCTGGAAAACGTGGGAGTAATGTTTGAATTGGTTTCGAAATATTATCAATTTATTCGTAACCCTAGTCTTCTAGGTCTAGTTGATTCCATAGCCACACTTGATTTTAGTATTGAGCAGAAGCACATGTAAGAGGAAGAGAAAATAGTTGAGCTCATCTATTATTCCGAGTGTTTTCTGCAAAATTTCTGAAAAACATTTCTGCACTCGCAGAAAGAGTTGTAGCAGAAATTGTAACTGTAAAAGAAAATGGATAATTTTGTTCCCAATCTGTGCTTATTTCAATGTAATTTCCAGATCTTTAATGGTACCTACAAATTCTTACTACTACTAGTAGTACTAGATAGTAGTGACGTTACAGTGATATTAAATCCATAAACTCTGATAGCACACACTAATACTTCAGGAAGTACGTTTCAAGTAAAGAACACTATATTAGAAAAAGAAGTCCGGCTGAATGTCTTTCAGAAGTGTTCCCTTCGAAGTTTGAATTGGTGTCCTCGCAATTGTTCATAGGTATTTGTAACAAAAAATTTACATATAGGAGAGTTTTCTACGTGAAATGTCTTCAAATGAGGTAATTCCGTTCATGTAACTGATACAGTGGTAGATGATTCATCCTTTGCAGTCGACGTTCTGAAGAAGATCGCTGGTGGCAGGTGAAGACAAAGCGGGTGAGGCTACTTTGAGCATTTCCAACAAGTCATTATTCCGTATAGGATTGAATGACTAGAACGCGTATACTTGTAACTTCTAGAATAGGGCACTTATATTTCTTTTAAAATAAATTTCAACATCACTAGTGCTTTACATTTTGGATATTTACTGTTGGCTTTAAAACTTGTAATGTTAGTTCGCTCCATGAAGTCTAGTTCATTGTAACACCGAGTTCAGAATGCGAGTCAGTCTGTTGCAATACTTAGTTATCAAATGAGTAACTCGTTCTCGGATAATTGTTGCCCAAATGAAGAGCGGTGTATTTGGAAATATTGAGAGGCAGTAAGTACTTTTAACTCTACGAAAGTACGTGGTTTGAGTCAGCTTGAATGTTCATTCGATGGTTAACATCTCTATGAATTTTTTAGTCGTCGCCACAACAAAACAATTTGGAAAGAGTAGTATTGAAAAGTGCATATATAAAAATATTGAAAATTATTGATCCAAGAACTGATCCTTGGGAAACGCTACAGACTGCATCCTTTCCAAATCTTAGCGAGATATTAATTTGAACATAAAAGTAACGATTATCAAGAAAAGCAGAATTTTACCGTTAGAAATTACCTTGAACACCGAAACGATTTAATTTAATCTATAGTCGATTTTTGTTACTTTAACGAATGCTTTACTCTAATCGAGGAATAAAACGTCGACACTTCTGCTGACGTACAGTTCGATAAATAGTTCAGCAAATTTGTCACGAAAGATTAGTAAGCCCGCGTTTTTCCATAACAAAATGTGATTGGTTGTAAGAAACCAGGCAAGAAAATCTGAAATAATTGATTCAATAACTTTAGCTGATATTGGAATCAAACTCAATGATCATTATTTTTGGAATCGAATTTATCACTTAAATATTTAATTAATATAGTAATTAATTAATTAATTACTAACGTTTTATTATGGAGGCGTTATGCAGATGATATTTTTTGTATTTGGACCGGTACAGATAGGCAGTTAGATAATTTCCTTAAATATATAAATACTTTCTACAACTAGATTCAATTTACAAAAGAAGTAGAAAACGAAAACGGTACCTTGAATTTCTTAGACGTTCAGATTGCTAGGAATTTCAAATCTCTTACTTTCAATATTTATAGAAAACCAACCTTCACAGATACTTTAATTCACAGCGACAGTAACCAGCACATTAAAATAAAACTCAGTGCAACATAAGTTGTTCACGAATCCATCGGAAACAAATTTTCAAACTGAAGTTAATACAATTAAATTATTAGCCATCAATAACGGTTACAATGAAAGTCTTATCTACAAGCTTATTGGGAAAAACGAATAAAGTATCTGTTGCATTCAATATACCCCAGCAAAATTTGTAACAGACTATCGAAAAATAACGTTAAAACAATTTGTACAAATAAAAGAAACTTGAAGTCATTCTTGCTCAATAATCAAGAAAAATCTAACATCGGAGAGAACGGTGGTATTTACAAAATATTTTGCGACGAATGTCCTGCTTTCTATATTGGACAGACAGTAAGGAATATAAATATTCGTGTTGAAGAACATAAAAAGTCAATTTTACAAAACAAAACTACCACTGGCTTCTCTGAACATTGTAGAAAATTCAATCACTTCCTGGATTTCAACAAAACCAAATTGTTACATTCAGGTAACAAAGGAGAACGCCTTGACCTTCTTGAAATTCTCGAAATAAGTTCCGCCCATAATAGTCAATTACCCCTTGTAAACGAACAAATTGATTTTCAGGTATCCCCTTTGCTTTTGTCTGTTTTATAAATTACGATGCAATACTCTCCTGTAGTCAGTCTTGATAATGAGTTCATAACTCGAAACATGTCGACTTTTCGTTACTGCTAAATACAGTATCTAAATATTTTTTATATTGTGAAACATATGCCAAGTGTTTTATTTCAAAGTTTATACTTTATTCTATAAAAAATGTGACAAATTCGATTCCCAAAATTAGGATCATTGAGTTTGATTCCAATATCACCTAAAGTTATTAAATCAATTATTTCAGATTTTCTTGCCTGGTTTCTTACAACCAATCACATTTTGTTATGGAAAAACGCGGGCTTACTAATCTTTCGTGACAAATTTTATATATTTTTTATATTGTGGAACATAAGCCAAGTGTTTTTATTTTAAAGTTTATACTTTATTCTTCATGATGTTTCAGCAAGTGATGTGCGAGAATTCAATCTCAGTTACCTTTTTTATAAATAGATTTTACACAGGCAGTTCTCCACAGTCTTGATAAAGTAGCAGAATCCAAATTTTCTTTGAAAATTATCAAATTTGAAACGGAAGGGCACATTTTTTAGGAGTAAAACTGAGATACTGTTGAGACACGCAGATTTTGTAGCATCCAAGTTGGTATGCTTTTGTTTCTGTGTAAATATAATGTTAAAGAGATAGCGTTCCAATGAGGGACATTGATCCACCTCAGTCGATTTCGCTGTAGGTTCATTTGTGAAAGCGACATAGGATGTGTCAGCCAATATGTTAGCTACCTCTGTATCATCATGTGAGCAAGCACTTTGCACATCACGAAGTAGAAGGGTACTAACTTTACTAGTTCAGATATCACCTTACGTATTTGTGAACAGTTTTTCGGTTTAAGTGGGCTGACTTTTTTTTTCGTAGTCAGCCTTTGCATATTTCATCGACAATGAGGGCTCGTCAGAGAAATTTCTGTGTAATAGAAAATATGTTCAGCAATTCAAGGATTTAGTGAAAACGTGGTGATTTGTTTCGAGTGACTCTATTTTTTTGTTAAATTTGTTAAACTTCAGTGAGCACAGACTAGTTTTCCACACAGTCATCTGTTGAAATATCACCACTAGACAGTACTTTAGGCTCTTTAATGAGCTCGTCAGTCGTGTTTCGTACATCGAGCGAGTGATATCAAATCCAAACAACCATCGGTTACCGATGTATGGCCTATGGCATTATGGCTCTTTCAAGAAACTAGTAGATGGTTGTTTAGATTATTATATTAACCCAACACCAGCCAACGTCCCATTTTTGGGACGCGCCATTTTTGCCAGATTCCTTCAAAGCTATCACAGAAAACTAGAGTATTTGATGTCATTTAGGTTATATTATGTACTTCATATATTTATAGTCAGATGTCTCACAGGAACAATAACAGAAATTAGACTGATTCAACAAGTCGGCACTTGCCTGGCGCGTTGGGGTTGTCATACGTTATAGTGATTTCAATATATTTCTGTCGAGAAAATTATAATTATTCCATTGAAGTTTTTTTTTCAATAGTCTTTTTTTCGATACGGAACGGAATTGAACTGACTCATATCATTATCTGTTGCCAATTTGTTGCTAATTTTGTTGTCCCAATTTTGGGACATTGGCTGGAAGTGATAATTATGAGTAGCAGAAAATGTCTAACTGTCCGTGACATTGACATCATATTTGAAGATCCGGAATTTTGGAAAGACATGGATATTGAAAATATTATTGTAGCAATAATTCCTCCAGACCCGTATATTCTAACCGACACAGAAAATTTTGAAGAGAATGACCTAGAAGGAGAAGAAATAGTGGATGTTGCAGGTACTATGGAATTGTTTATTTCTAACCCTGCTGACGAATCCGAGTTTGAGAGTGACGACGAACCATTATCAGAAAAAATAATGAAGTGGACTAAATAAAACAGCACAAACGGTGAGAATTCCATTGCAATAGTGACAATACTCCATCGTAAAATTGATACAAGAATACAATTCGCATATGGTCAGAGTAGATATGTTAGACAAGCAAGTGTCTCTTTACCGAACAAGAATTCGTTCAGGGAAATGGTGGTGGCCTTTATTCACCCAAGTGTTAGATATATCGGTGACAAATACTTGGAGACTTTACCAGATTGTAAATCACCAAGAAATGGCTACTCTGCTAGAAGTACGTAGGAAAAGAGACCACGCCCTCAAAAGTCCAAATTGATGAGAGGAAGAGCAAGTGTGGACATAAGATATGACCAAATGGGCCATTTAGTTGTTTCTATAAAGAAAAAAGGAGATAAGCATTTTGTGAAAAAAAAAACACCAGAATTTGTGGAGAGTGCAATGTACGACTACAAGATATCTGCTGTCTACCATCCCATAAAAAATAACTTTTTTTACCAAAAAGTTTTAATTAAAATTTGTTCTGTATATAATTTATGTGAGTCTATTGAACACATTTTGTTATTAAAGCAGCTGAAACTCCCTTTTGTCTTGTTTTTTCTAAATATATTATTTTATCCCCTTTTAGCCATCGTCCCAAAAATGGGACGCTATTTTTCTGCGAATTGAAATTTATTTTTTTCCAAAATTTCAATGTTCAGTCTTTGCTGAACACTCAACAACCAGTCTATACAAAAAAATTAAATTTTTTAATCCTCTTTGAGTTCTGGCTGGTATTGGGTTAAGGACCCTCACTCTACTCTCATAGTAATAACTTGTTAAGTGAAAGAGAGATTGAGGGCCCGAGACAATGAAAACATAAAATTATTCGTGTATGTATTTGACGACAAGAAAAAAGAAAAACTCTAGAATGTAGAGCACACATGTAACGAATGCTAATGTGTTAAAACTGCAATCTGAACTGTAAAAGGCATATTACTTCGCATAAACCAAATATTCACTGATTTCCCAGATGTATCTGTGGACGAAAAAGAATGCAATACGTATCATAAAAAACATTAATTTTTAACTAGTTGGGGCAAATTTTGCTGAAATAAAATTTTCTCTTCGTCCATTTTGTATTGAGGTGTAAAAATGGATAGAGCTTCGTCGTAAAAACAGTGCGAACATCAACTCCACAAAACTCATTTCTGTTCGGTCTGTTGTATTAAATTTTAATACAATTTGCATCGATCTCTGACCTTAGATTACCCTGGACTTGAACGAGAAGTAAGTAATGTGTGAAATTTTAATTTCATTCTTTAGATTTGGCTCTATTGATGGAAGAAAAAGTAAAATAGAAGGAGCAGGCAAGATGGAAACTACCTACTTACCCAAAACCGCGCATAAAGCATCTACTCACAGAGAGATACGCGGTCATGTTGTATTTACCAATAGTTATTCCATCCGGCTCCCCTCACCCAGGGATGAATGTCTGTGTTCTGTGTTTTTACGATATATCTTTATGAAACCTTTGTACCTTTGCAATGTTGCAATTATTTGCACAAGATGAGTATTATCACTACCTATATTGTTTTCATAGGAAGTACCTCTGAAGGATAGATTCTATAAATTAATCTTTAGAGAGAGAAATAGTGGAAGTATTTTGCCAAACGTTGTTTTCATTATTGTCAATGAACATATTAGACCGTGAGCTAGCGCACATGAATTTGGAGTCATCGATAAATGTCTGGCATTTAGAGGTATGAAAAGTGTGATTCAGTTGATGAAAATAAGGCTGGTTTGAAGGGCCGACCCGTGTTCGAAAATTTGGAAAATTAATTTCCTTTTGCATAAATAAATCTCTTTTTTAAATTTTCGAACAACCCAACCAGGCTGGCATTTCAAGCAAGGTAATAATATACTACTCCATAAAAAATTGTAAATGACGGACATAAATAAATGGTGTATTAGACGAAAAAAGGAAATTTTTCATTATTTTTTGCTATCTTTTCAATTAATTCATACATTTTCGAACAGCTCAACTTGTCTGGCATTTGTATATTGTGTTTGTAGTTGAATTTCCAATTGAAATACAAATTGCCAGACAAAAATAAATCAATGAAATTTCAATTTTTTTTTTACGAATTTTCTTTCGTCTGGCACCATTTTTCCATGTGCCAATTTGTCTGGCAATTTTTTTGTGACGGGAAATGTGTGTATCAACTTTAAGTATTCAAAATACCAGACGAATAGTGATCACTGAAAAATGTAAAAAATTTTCACATAATTTTCCACAGAGAAACTCGAGTCCGAACACTGGAAACCGTCTGGCAATTTTTTTTCATCAATTTCGTGACGATAATTTTCATTGCTTCGATTGCCAGACAAAAAGAAAACGATGAATTTTTGTTTTTCGTTCTGCAACTTCACCCCTATGAATCACCCTTTCGACTATTTGAAACCGTCTGGCATTTGAAAATTGGGAGTTACTTATTGATGTCTATTTCTGATTCAAATGCCAGACACTTTGAGATCAGTGGAAAATGAATTTATTTATGCAAAAGAAAATTAATTTTCCAAATTTTCGAACACGCGTCGGCCCTTCAAACCAGCCTTATTTTCATCAACTGAATCACACTTTTCATACCTCTAAATGCCAGACATTTATCTATGACTCCAAATTCATGTGCGCTAGCTCACGGTCTATATGGGCAAGATGAAAAATTGCATTTTAGGGCAAGAAGAAATAGTTTTCATGTTGTCCGCAAGCAAATGTTCTGATTTCTGTTACTAATTGAGGATATTAGTTCTTGGAAGCTATTCAAGAATATAACTAAGGCCCCTAGAGCATCTTGGAATAGATAAATAATGCAGAAGGCGATGTCAAAACCATAACAATAAGCTCAGTATCGAAGAAATTTGAAATTCCGCTAGGAACTTCACATCGCCATAACAAAAAAGGTGACGTATCAAAAAATTAAGGTAGATTTCAACCTGTCTTTTTGAAAGAGATAGAGTAGAAACTCTGGTGACATTGATTTCGAACAGACAACCTTTTTTATGGCCTAACAAAACATGATCAGCGGTAATATGCTTCTTCATTCAAAGATGAACTTGAAGAAAGAAATGAGATGAAAACTTAACCAAAGTTGATACTCAATCAAGCCATCATAGAAAAGAAAAACAAAAGTAACAATAGAGAAACCTACGTCATCAAACCAGAGAGGAAAGGAAAGAGAAAAGATAAATTAACAGAGAAAGATAAGCATATATTGCAACAACCGGAGCAGCCCTCAAAAGTTCATGTCTTTTGCGCATTATGTTGAGAACAGTATGTGGAACCTCCCACAGTTGGACACACGACCTATGTTAGATACAAGAGATAGTTATTTTTCTGTTTAGACTGTGAATTGTAGGTATATCATATACTTTCCATTTTGAATGCATAGCAATTCATTCTGTCGGCAGGGTGAGGTCAAGATGAAGTTCTTATTTCATGAGTATTAATAGATTTCATGCCTAGTACTTTGTTTAAGTTTTTCTTACTTCATAAATTTAAACCTTCCACCTCACCCTCCTCATCCCTATGTGACAATTTCATCATCATGAAGTATCACTTTCATTTATTTTTAAATTGACTAAGTCATTAATTATATTATTCGAATGAACACGAACGAGTATTTAGACGGTACACAAGCTCGCAGATGTTGAATCCATCTCATGCAAAGGGAGCGCACTACATAACATCATTATTATAATATATATATATATATATATATATATATATTTATATATATATATTATATATATATATAATATATATATATATTATATATATATATATATATATATATATATATATATATATATATATATATATATATATATATAAATATATATATTTATTCAACTCAGTAGGAGGTTTTTACTACCAGAAATAAATACCCATTAAAATATGAGAAGAGCTCGCGAAGAAAAATTACCCTATATTTTTATTATTCTCAGAATTAGCATAGGAAACTCAAAAATTCATAACAAGGTAACCCCGACAACGTTTTAGAAATGATTTATAGTTCATCTTGCCTTGTAACAAAAGAAATAATGGAAGTGGCCTTCTTTCCAACACTGTTGAAATGTGTCAACCTCACACGTTGTGTTGGTGCTTTCAGTTTAAAAGTAAGATTATACTATATTTGGCCTAGGGCAGCAGAGCAAGTGTAAAAAAATTTCGTGAAATTCTTCATCTCTAAGGAGTGATGTTGGAATAATATCACACTTCACTAATCATTGAAAACTTATACAAAATTCATTATTTCAGAAATTGACAGTATTTCGATAAAATTCTTTGGCACGTCTATTTTATTTTAAATGAAGGCACTTTTAGACATACTTGCATAAGTTGTGACGTGATGGTCGATATATGACGTCAT
Source organism: Cynegetis impunctata (assembly GCA_030704885.1). NCBI lineage: Eukaryota > Metazoa > Arthropoda > Insecta > Coleoptera > Coccinellidae > Cynegetis > Cynegetis impunctata. The sequence continues at coordinate 12,394 of JARQZK010003718.1, forward strand.
CGACAATTATTTCAATTGGCGACACCCAATATCGACAAAAATATAATTAGGTACACTAGCGTATGTAGGTTAGATAAAAAATTAAAAAAAGCATTATTAAAAATTTTACTCAAATTAATGATAATAATCAAAGTAAATGTTGAAATTGTATATCGACAGTAACCAAGACGATTAAAAAATTCTTGTTGAACATTGTCAATAAATTCAGGAGAGTTATATGTTGTATCTCCTGACTAATTCTTGATAAGTACGGACAGGTGCTGCAAAATGAGGAGGTGCACCATCTTGTTGAAAGAAAATGTCATTTATCGGAAGATCACGTTCCTCATTTGGACGTTAATTTATCAGTTCATGAATATAGTAGCTTTGAATAAACAACACTAAATATCTTGCACCAGTTGGGTTCAAGTCAAAAAAATTGTGACCCAAAATTCTTCCTTCGACTACACCGTACTGCACATTGACTTTCTGTGGACGTTTGGTGCGATTCTCGGTAGATCGGTAATAACTGCAGCTTTGCCTATTGACATAGCCATTCAAAACAAACGTAGCCTTTAAAAAAAAATACGTTTTTTATATAATATGAGCTTGAAACTATTTAATTCCCTTTCTACTTGATTGAAATGTATAACAAGACTCAGTATTTTCAGGAAAACTCATCATTTATGTGAACCCTGTTCAAAAGAAGAATTAATTATTTGTTGTGATAATTTTAACTGAATCAATGGTTCTAGTAGCGAATTGAATCCTATTTTATGACAATTATTTCTTGAATTGAATTTATATTACATTATTATTACTTAATATATATATATATATATATATATATATATATAAATATATATATATATATATATTATATATATATATATATATGTATATAACTGAGATTGAATTATCGCACATCACTTGGTGAAACATCATAAAGAATAAAGTATAAACTTTAAAATAAAAACACTTGCTTATGTTTCACAATATAAAAAATCTTTAGATACTGTACTTAGCAGTAATAAAAAGTCGACATGTTTCGAGCTATGAACTCATTATCAAGACTGACAACAGGAGAGTATTGCATCGTAATTTATAAAACAGACAAAAGCAAAGGTGATACCTGAAAATCAATTTGTTCGTTTACAAGGGGTAATTGACTATTATGGGCGGAACTTATTTCGATAATTTCGAGAAGGTCAAGACGTTTACCCTTGTTACCTGAATGTAACAATTTGGTTTTGTTGAAATCCAGGAAGTGATTGAATTTTATACAATGTTCAGAGAAGCCAGTGGTATTTTTGTTTTGTAAAATTGACTTTTTATGTTCTTCAACACGAATATTTATATTCCTTCCTGTCTGTCCAATATAGAAAGCAGGACATTCGTCGCAAAATATTTTGTAAATACCACTGTTTTCTCCGATGTTGAGTGAAATTTTCATGAATAACTTAGAAGAAAAAATTTTCAATACTGATAATAATTTAATTACTAACGTTTTATTATGGAGACGTTATGTAGATGATATTTTTTGTATTTGGACCGGTACAGATAGGCAGTTAGATAATTTCCTTAAATATATAAATACTTTCTACAACTCGATTCAATTTACAAAAGAAGTAGAAAACGAAAACGGTACCTTGAATTTCTTAGACGTTCAGATTGCTAGGAATTTGAATTCTCTTACTTTCAACATTTATAGAAAACCAACCTTCACAGATACTTTAATTCACAGCGACAGTAACCAACACATTAAAATAAAACTCAGTGCTTTTCATTCGTTCATACATAGGTTGTTCACGATTCCATTATCGGAAACAAATTTTCAAACTGAAGTTAATACAATTAAATTATTAGCCATCAATAACGGTTACAATGAAAGTCTTATCGACAAGCTCATTGGGAAAAAACGAAGAAAGTATCTGTTGCATTCAATATACCCCACGCAAACTATTAATGAAGAACAAAAATACTTTAATTTTTCGATAGTTAAAACAATTTGTACAAATAAAAGAAACTTGAAGTCACTCTTGGTCAATAATAAAGACAAATCTAACATCGGAGAAAACAGTGGTATTTACAAAATATTTTGCGACGAATGTCCTGCTTTCTATATTGGACAGACAGGAAGGAATATAAATATTCGTGTTGAAGAACATAAAAAGTCAATTTTACAAAACAAAAATACCACTGGCTTCTCTGAACATTGTATAAAATTCAATCACTTCCTGGATTTCAACAAAACCAAATTGTTACATTCAGGTAATAAGGGTAAACGTCTTGACCTTCTCGAAATTATCGAAATAAGTTTCGCCCATAATAGTCAATTTACCCCTTGTAAACGAACAAATTGATTTTCAGGTATCACCTTTGCTTTTGTCTGTTTTATAAATTACGATGCAATACTCTCCTGTTGTCAGTCTTGATAATGAGTTCATAGCTCGAAACATGTCGACTTTTTATTACTGCTAAGTACAGTATCTAAAGATTTTTTATATTGTGAAACATAAGCCAAGTGTTTTTATTTTAAAGTTTATACTTTATTCTATATGTATATATATATATATATATATATATATATATATATATATATATACATATATATATATATATATATCTATATATATAATATATATATATATATATATATATATATATATATATATAAATATATATCATCAAGTATACTGCTAATGAGGAAATAACTAATTTATAGAACATATTCTTCTAATGAATAATTCGCGAAATAAACTCAACATTTGCGGAAAACTCGTCTGCTTCACATCCGGTTTAGAAGCAAGTCATCAGTTTCTTCAGATCAATAGTCACGTACGCCAAAAGTATAAATATCGATACAATTTCAAAATCAATTTATTCTGATAATGATTCCCAATCAAAGTCAATTACCAGCTATATACTTCGAAGATTTGCTGCTATATATATATATATATATATATATATATATATATATATATATATATATATATATATATATATATATATATATATATATTTATATATAGATATATATATATATATATATTAATATATATATATATATAAATATATATATATATATATATATATATATATATATATATATATATATATATATATATATATATATATATATATATATATATATATATATATATATATATATATATATATATATATATATATATATTGTTCCCTATATCTATTTGAGAAACAGATAGAAATCTACATTTCTATAATATTACCTTATTGCTCGAGCTCGACAAAATAAAACTATTGTCGGTCACACAGGGTGTTCAATTTCTTCTGGGCGGATATCAACTATGTTTTTTCAAATGGCAATCTATATTTTTTATGGCTTTTTTGGTTTTCACATTGAAAATAAAAAATAATTTATGTATATCTTCACTTCGAAAATATCGAAGGTTTTCGAGATTTCAAGCATGACAGGTTTTTTTCCAATATTTGTCACTCAGAACTTTTTGATTTATAAAGTTGTGCCAAGTCCAATGGAAATTTAATTTTGTTCAAATATTCTACATCGGTATCTATCTCGAACGATGTTTCTGAAATCAACCTGCGATATACAGGGTATGAAAAATCGCTTGCCACATATTGTTAATAAAAATGTACAGGATCTTCCCTATTTAACATAGAACACGCTTTATATTATAGATCCATTAGAAGCGCCAAGAAAGGATCTAAAAATGTCATGAAGTATTCCCTATGGTTAAGTTTACTAGTTTTTCTTAAAACAGCGAAAAATGGCAATTCTCAATGAACGACTTTTTTCAAAAATAGCCTGTTGGTAGCTAAACAAGTTGTGAATTACACCACAAAGTGTACGTGTTATATTTAAAATAATTTCAATAATCTCCAAATTGGAGCCATATTCGTCCGATCTAAAACAACCTTTCAGCGAATAAAATATTTAACTGAAATCGATAGTCTGGCAAATGACAGATCAAAATATTTGCCTTCAAATAAGTATTGAAATCTTTAGTGATTCGTTAAGTTGAACTTTCGATATAATTTAACAACATTCTGATGAAATCATACCGAAAGTTCTACTGAACGAATCACCAAAGATTTCAATACTTATCAGAAGGCAAATATTTTGATCTGTCATTTGCCAGACTATCGATTTCCAATAAATATTTTATTCGCTGAAAGGTTGTTTTAGATCGAAAGAATATGGCTCAAATTTGGAGATTTTTGAAATTGTTTCAAATATCCAACGTACATTTTGTGGTGTAATTCACAACTTGTTTATCTACCAACAGGTTATTTTTGAAAAAAGTCGTTCATTGAGATTATAGCGAAGAAATAAGAATATTTGCCATTTTTCGCTGATTTAAGAAAAAGTAATAAATTTAACCATAGGGAATACTTCATGACATTTATAGAGCCTGCCTTTCTTGGCGCTTCTTATGGATCTGTAATATATCTTAAAATAAGGAAGATTATTTACATTTTTATTTACAAATACATATGTGGCAATCGATTTTTCATACCCTGTATATCGAAGTTTCATTTCAAATATATCGTTTCATAGAGATACCAATGTAGAATATTTGACCGAAAATGCAGATATATATAAAGTATCTTTTATTTTCCATGTAAAAACCAAAAAAGCGATAAGAATATAGGTTGCCATTTGAAAATACATAGTTGATATTCGGCCAAAAGAAATTGAACACCCTGTGTGACCGACAATATTTTTATTTTGTCGAGCTCGAGCAATGATATATATAATATTATAGAAATATAGATTTCTATCTGTTTCCCAAATAGAGATGTGGAACACCGCGCCACTGTTGCAGAACCCTGTATATATATAAATATATATATATATATATATATATATATATATATATATATATATATATATATATATATATATATATATACATGAATATATCTAAATAATATTCATGGTTCGGTATGTATTTTAAGAGATATTTGTAGTAGGTTTCTTGAATAAACAGCACAGTACAAGTGGTAGTAGGAGTAACATATAATGCCAATTCATCTCATATAGTTGAGAGAATTGCAATACTGTTTCGTTTCAAATTATTTGGCTTGATTTTCTTGAAAATGTCTGTTGGAGACATTAAGCCGCGTGCGAACTAAGATGTCAGACCCTTCTCGAAAAATCTTGATAAAGCTCTTGAATTCATTCAGAAGTAATTGGGAATCCAGACGAAAATGGAGCCGAATATTTGGACTGGGATATATCTCGAACAATTCCAGATTCTTCATTCATAGCGTCATAAAAAGAGGGATTGTGCATTTTCTGTGAAATTAATAGAGAATTGGAGAACTTGATTTCTACCAAGTATCCAGTGGCTGTTCTGAAAAACCTGTCTGAAAAGAACAAGTTGAAATAGCTGCTACGCATTTTCATTCATCTCGAGAATAAACAAATTGATGCGAATTTGTCGAACATGAAATATTCAATTTTCCTGTTAGATAGAAACAAAAACATGACAATGAATAGTAGTGCAGAGTATATCATATGGCATGAGACTTCACATAGGCAATAGATTATTCTGATGCTATTGGCAACGAATTTCTCAAATTATTGATAACTATAATTGATAAATTGATCATAGTGAGAATATATTAGAATCTAATTCATCATGTTTACTATAACCAAAATATATCTTAATTATAAATAGATTCAGTGAACTGGTTTGAGGTATTTTTCCATCTTATAAATAATATTTTTATTAAGTCATAGAATGATATATTTCATCGAAAAGTTTAATTGATAAATAATTTCAAAATAAAAAATATTAAATTAATATGAAACGTATCTGAATATTTCGATAATATATTCTTGTTATTTATTTTCAGAAATGATGAAATAGTAAATTAACTGAGCCAACAACTTTCCAAATGATTAAATGTACATACTACATATTTCCAACATTACTTCCTGACATTTATTTCCATTAAATTCCGAAATAGGCTTTGAGATCAACATGAAATTTATATTCTGTGGAAGCGTTTCGAAACGGACAGTTTTCGAAATTTATTAGAGTTTCGAATCTTTTAAGCACTAGTACCTAAAAGGGAAAGTTTTAGGCAATAGTGCCTGAAAGTAAGAATAAAACGTTAAAAACAATGACAATATTCATTTGTAATAAATCTTAAAGGTACAGTTATGTAAATTATTAAAGTGAATACTAGAAGCATCCAACCTCTCTCCTCTAAGAGCAATGCAAGTGTTACTTGTACTGGCAATGCTGGTAACTTGTGCGGGAACTGCTTTTGCTTTCTTATTTGGCGTATCTTTCTGCCCCATGATTCTTTCTGCTACCTAGGTTTTCTGTTCTACTGAAATTTCGATGTAACCTTCAGCAACCGAGCTTGATCGCCAACGTCCATGTCGCTTTAAAAGTGTTATGTCCGCTCCTGAATCTGCCAATATTGTTGCAGAACTGCGCCGGAAACAATGACCAGTGTACTCAATAGCGTTGGAGAGTCTAAGGAATTCCACTTTTTTTTTTAGCATATCTCCAATTGTATTGATTTCAACTGGCAGGCTACAACATTTACTATTTCGATACGTCAAAAAAAATTGCTGATGTGTCACATTGAGTGGACGATGTTTTGCGTACTTACGAAGTACATGTAAGAAATTGATATTATTTATCCATCCCTCAGTAATTGTAAACATTCTTGAAACATTAGATTTTGTATTCGGAATTATAACAGTAATAAATGACAATCTTTGATGGCATCTATGGTCAAAAATGTGATTTATTCCTTCCTACATGTTCCAAATACTATAACGATTAACACAACTTTGACTAACAGAAACTCTTTTTCATCGGCTTCTTTCATAAAGCATTCAATTTCCAGCTTTGTAAATGTTCTCGATTTCTTCGGCTTATATCCGACAGCTTTTATTTTCAAAAATGCAATAAGGTTTGTGAATTTGCTTATATCTACGTGTTTGTACAGGTATATTATGGTGCGGATCATCGAATATTTACTCCATAAAGTTGATGGCCGTAAGGTAGTGGATAACTTCAGGAAATAGGCTAGCAATACTTTTTTTGTAAATTCTCAACATGTTTTTCTCTAATCCAGGTTTCAAAGTTGTTGTAGGTGGTCTCGTATAATGTTTTCGATTTTTTGGGCACCAACATGGATAGCGCAGTTTCAGCAGCTTGTTCAATATCCAAAGACTCGTCATTATCACTAATTTTTTGACGATTTTTTTACAAAACTTTGTAGTAAATACCGCGACGTTTCAAAGTGATAGAACCTTTACATTAAACAATGCATAAACAATGCCTTAGAAACAGATTACTGACTCACTTTTAAATATGTTCAAAACACAAACAAACGCATGAAAAAATCGATTTCTCCGCTTTCACAAAAAAACTTGTATGAAATTCGTTGCGAAAAGAGTGTTTTAAGCACTGAATTTTGTCAATTTTGCGTCCCCTGCTTAAAACACATTCATTTCGCAACTTGTGTTATTATATAGCTATTTTATATGACAGAGCTTGTCATTTGACATTGGTGTGCGTTTTTTCGCTTCTCAAATCCAAGAAGTGGAAGGGAGGCTGATATGATACCACATGAGATTAGTGAAAGAAAAATCGCCTGCACAATTTCTCAATTTCTCAAGCTACCGAACTCCAAGGAATACACCGGGCACTGTTTACGCAGGGATTTACTAGATTTACTCGCTGAAAGTTATGCTAGTATAACCAACTTGAAGAGACACGTATATAGGAAGGAAATCAACCGATACAGCAGAGAAATACGTAAAAATTCTTGAAGGAACAAAATTCACATATCCTAATACATTGAAAAGGATCGTAAATATTAATATCTCGAACAATCATTACTGATGCGTCTAATTCCAATAGTCCAGTCAATGACGGTAAAATAAGTATAAACTGTGTATTTATCCCATACAGCACCGATTTGTATGAAAATTTGGATTTAGGTTCTACTTACCTTCTTTTTCAAAGCCTACCCTGTGCCGGGGGCTGCTTTTTCTCTGGGGGTGGATGCCACCCCTTATTGGGATTGAAACATTTTTCATTAAAAATAAGAACGTAAATCGATGAATTGACTAATTCTAAGCAACTTTTGTTTCATGAAGTTTTTTCTGAAAGTCAATACTTTTCGACTTATTCGCGACATAAATTGTCGGTTTTCAGGCAAAAAAAGCACGTTTTCAGATTTTTTTTCGCCAATAACTGAAAAAATATGCATTAAATCGAAAAATCTGTACAGAACAAAATTATAGCTTGAAAAAAACAAAGAAAATCGTGTATTTATGATGTATTCTGACCTAATACGAATGGAATTATTGCTTGTTGAAAGTTGATTGGTATTTACCACTATGTGCACTCATCCATATACCAATATACATATTCTAATTTCTACAAAAAAGTGCTTTTGGTTTTTTCCCCATAACTCGCTTAATTTTTGAGCAACCAAGTCCTTCAAAAAAGCATTTTGTAGTTTATTTTAACAGCTATAAGCTCATCTATATAATAAATTTCCTTTTCAGATCTTATTTTCAAAATGGTTCATGCTAAAAGGGCTAAAAAAGGTACTTTGTGTTAACACACGCAAGTTTTAAATGGCCATATCTTACTAAATTTTTATCCTATATGAAAAAATAAAACGCCAACATTTTTAAATGAGAAAAGCATACAATTTCGTACTTCACAAAATTTTGCGTGTCATTAATAGTTTTTGAGTTATTTTGAAGAAAAGGCGATTTTTCGCTAAATTACGAAAATGATTTTCTCTCTTCAAACTTAATTTTTTTTCAAAAAGAAGTACATTGAACTTGTCAACCACTCAGAACGTATTATAAAAACATAAATGAAGTGAATTTTTTTCAAATAGGGTGGAAGAGGGTGAGATTTTCACTATTTTTTTCCAACGAAAAAATAGGAATCGACATTATTCTCTTCATGACTTGTTCAGCTTTGATGATAGGAACTTTTATAAAAAATTTAAATGAAGGTGTTTCAAAGGATTTTGAAAAAAGTTTTATGAGTTTTCGAAAAATGCGTAAGTATTTGGTTATTGTACGTAGAAACTTTCCAGTTTGGCGATTGAAAATACCAGTCAACTTTCAACTAGCAATAATTCCGTTTGTATTAGGTCTGCATACATCACAAATACACGATTTTCTTTGTTTTTTATAGGCTATAAATTTGCTTTCGACATTTTTTTCGATAGAATGCATGTTTTTCCAGTTATTCGCGGAAAATAATCTGAAAACGTCGTTTTTTGTCTGAAAACCGACAATTTCACCCGCGATTATGTGGAAAAGTACTGATTTTCAGAAAAAAATTCATAAAACAGAAGTTGCTTATAATTAGTCAATTTATCGATTTTCTCACTTGTTTTTAATGAAAAATTTGTCATTCCCAAGAAGGGGTGGCATCCACCCCCAGGGAAAAAGCATCCCCTGCTACAGGGTAGACTTTGAAAAAGATGGTGAGCAGAACCTTAATCCAATTTTTTATGAAAATCGGTGCTGTATGAGATAAATACACGGGAAAATGATAATTGACTGGACTACTAATAATAATGTAAGCAATTATGTAATTAATATTCATAAGTAATGTATTCATAAGAGTGATTGTTATATGTAATTGTCTATATAAATTTCATACGTTAGTATCCATCGATATCCTTTTCAATAAACAAAACGGCTACAGAAAAAATATTGTACATAACACGATCCAAAAGTTATTTTACGGGATTAGATACACATCCAGTAAAAAATCACTTACGGATTTTATTACGTCAGGTAAATACTGTGTCAATGCCACAGAGCAGTATTTTCTGAGTATTTTACTTTGTTATAGGTTTACTTTGTACGCCATCTACTGCGCTAGGTATCTTATTATCCAACTGTTGTGTTTATGCATTCATCACGTCAGTTTACTTCAAATCGCTGAAGAGTAGTTAAGAGAAACTTGTGACTAAAATTCACCGCGCGACCAATTATGGAAGTACATTTTTTACAATTTTTTTTCTTTGTTTTTTCTTTGTTTTATTCATTACGACTCATTCTAGGAATAAGGAAAAAGTAAGAAACCAAAAAAGAACTAACAAATGAAGTGTTGTCCCTCCTCAAGAATCTCGATGAAGACGAACCAACTAACGATAATGAGAATGAAGAGCAGGATGACCCGGATAACGAAGAGGTGGCCTTTAGTGAGCATGACAGTCACTCCAAAGTTTCTGCCGATGAAGCAGAAAAATAGAGTAGCTACTATGCTTTGTGCTTCATGCCATTTATAGGAACATATCAAAAAAATTTTCGAGTTGTTCAAATGAGACAATCAAAGAATAGGACGATTGATAACCTTGTATTATTCATTAAATCGAACGAAAATGTTTATTTCTTTTAGTGATTATATTGTCTTTTTCTTTTATTTTTTTGATGGCATCTTCCAAAACCAAGGGATTGTGTTTATTCTGCTTTTTTTGAATAAAAGAATAATTTTTATTTTCAAACTTAATTAACAAAAAAGTTTCCACTATTTTAGCATAAGTGTTGAGCAGTGTTTTTTAAAATTGACAATGAATGAAAATAGAATCACAAAAATATTATTTTCCGTCGACCTCTAAATAAAAGCTTACTTTAACGTACACGAAATTGATCATTAATGACCCATTTTAATGTGCAATTTCTCCTATTTTAATGTATGATTGTCATGGGCAACCAAACACAGAAGTATTCAGCACGGAATAGTTGAATTATTCTGTGTCTGTACTGTTATTCCACAGAGAAAAGGAATTCATAATTCAAATCGAAAAATTTAACTCTATACAAAATAAAGTAGAAATTGCGGAAAAAATTTTATGCAATAATCGTTCGAAAGTAAATAACACTTCAGCTTCCACCAGTTCCACATATTCCTTATCGGATATTGTAGGTAATGTTAACTATTCAGAATGTCACATAGACATGTCTTATATTCCATCTATGAATTTCTCAAATTGTTCCATCGGGAGCATAAATATAAATATATCGAAATGAACATAGAAATTTATATTGTGTCAAGTGTATCTGTCATGCAAAATAAAAATTTTTTTCAATCAAGAATTTATACTCAATTCATGATGAGGTCGACTGAAAAATCTTGTAATAAACTCGTTTATTAATGTAGCGATTAATGGTCTCGAACTATTAACGCGCTCGCTCCGCTCACACGATAAAATATCTCAACCATTAATCGCTGTCATTAATAAACTAGTTTATTAAATAACTATTTCAAATATATTCTTGGTCGCGCTCAATTAAGGGTTAAAGTAGTTACGCGACAGGATTCCGATGACATTTATAATGATGTATAACATCGAAATTCATTTAAAGGGCTCGACTTAATTTCTTGATATATTTAAATCCATAAATAGGTACTCAGACCTGCAATATAAATATATAGATGATTCACATTATGTAGTATCTGAGCGAATTGAAAGACTTCTACAATTCGTACCATTATCCAATTAATAATAGCTACCATGGCTTCTGCGAACAATGGCTTCAGACAGTCAATAAAACCAAAAAACGTTGAAAGTCGGGATTAATTAGGACAAAACTGAGTTTTTCCAAATGCACTATTTTCTCGGAAGTCCTCACTCCTTCGCTCCTTCCTAGTGATGCCGCCGAGACGAGAGATTCTCGTCTCTCGTCCCGTCTCGTCTCGTCTCGACGAGAAGAGAGAGATATTTTCTCTCAAAAAAAATTTCGAGACGAGACGAGAGAAAGCCCCTCTCTCGTCGAGAATTTCTCGTTTCTCTCGATCTCTCGAGCAAACATTTTCTACAATTTTACAAAATAAACAGTTAAGCCGTTATTTATGTCATGTTTCTCATAGTTTACATCAAATTACCTATGCAAAAATCGTGATAAATATTTAGATAGGTATATCTCTCGTAATATCCTTTGAAAATAAGCAGTGTAAATTGTACTTAGTTTTTACGTTATCCATTTTAAATGAATAGCGGGTAGTTATTAGTAGCATATAGTAATAATTTATACAGGGTGTGACTAAGTTTGCACTATTGCTATCTTCGATTGGCAAACTAACAGCCATATTCACCATCAGCTGCTAACTTTTTATCAGGCTGCTAAATGCGTAAAGGCGACTACACATATAGCTGTCTACTTGACAAGTATGCTTTTTCAAGCTTTTTGTACAATATTATAAATGAAGGTGTGTATGGTAAAACTCGCAAAGACTTCTGCTGTATTTTACCATACACACATTCATGTATAATTGTACAAAAAGCTTGTGTCAGCATACTTGTCAAGTAGACAGCTAGCTGCGTAGCCGCCTTTACGCACTCAACAGAGCCTATCAAAAAGTTCGGCAGATGGTGAATACGACTGTGAAACTTATACAGCTTTTTTCTGCTGACTGGTAAAACAGAAAAATAATTAAACATTGCATTTTTGAGTAAAGGAAAAAAATATACCGTATTTTATTATACATTTGGATTTTACGTAAATTTCAAGACATAAAGGTCTACATAACTTGTTTTGGTATATTTTTTTTTAAAGAGTCGAGACAAGACGAGACGAGACGAGAGAGACGTTCTCTCGAGCGAGAGAAACGGACTCTCGTCGAGACGAGAGTCACATTTTCTATCGTCTAACGAGACGAGACGAGAGAGAGCCTTCTCTCGTCTCGTCTCGTCGAGAGGCAACACTACTCCTTCCTATAGAACTTCTCTGCTTGGGAGGGCACAAGCGAAGAAAAGTTGGAAAACAGAGACTTCTACAGAATCGCTCGAATTTCTGCATTGATTAACATTTTTCTTCAACTCCTTGTATATAGAGCTTGAGAATACTTTCAAATTCTTTTCCGATAAACCTTATATTTTGGCCCCAATTCGAGTATACCCATATATAAAAACACATATTCTTTCATATACCTATAATTATAATTTTATCTCTATGTCTCCATGGTAAGTGAAACAGATTGTGTAGGTACTGTGTGAATACCTACACAATGGATAAAGTACGAAATAAGGTACTTTATCCATATACAGGCCGTTTTTTAGTTAATCCCACTATTGCTATCTCGGAAACGGAGAGACCTACAAGGTTGGTTATATGACACAAAAGTTTTCTATTTTGAAGAGCAATAATAAGATATTTTCAGATCGCAAATATCTATGGATCTTTTTGAGGTATTCGTGAAAAACTGAAAAAGTCGAATTTTGTTGATATAAAAAATAGTCAGGGAAACTTTCAATAATCTTTCATATATTTTATAATCTGATATGAACCAATTTTCAATGTGACGTTTCGTTCATTAGATTCCATCAGCAGCTCAATTTTTTTAAATATGGGTCATCAGTTGTTTCATCTATATTAGTAGCCACTGTTGTAACAAATTCAGCATTTATGTATATCTTTGAGTTCTAGAATCAGAAAACTATGGTACTTACTTTTTTGAGGTAGCTCTGAACTGAAATTGTTTGACTATAACAGCGATCATGAGAAAGACATCGAGAAATACATGTATTGTAAGTAATAGTTGAATTTGTTACAATAGTCGTTACTTGAATTGATGAAAAAAACTAGACTTCTATTTAAAAAAAAAATGAAGTTGATGATGGGATCTAATGAACGAGACGTCGCATTGAAAATTGGTTCACATATCAGATAATAACAAATATATTAATATATAATAAATATATTATTGAAAGTTCCCTTCACGTATTGTTATATCATTAGAAATGGAGGCGGTAGAGCAAAACAAACGAAATTTGACTATTTTATTGGTTGGCCTATATCTCAAGAACAACTTATATATTTATGATCTGGAAAAAGCTTATTATCTCTCCTCCAAATAGAAAACTTTTTTCCAACTCAACCAACCTTTTAGTTCTCTCTGTTTCCGAGATATCAATAGTGGGATCAGCTAAAAAAAAAACGGCCTGTATAAATTCGAGCTTTTTAGCGAAATGAAAGTTACAAAAAGTTGAATTAACTAATATACTCTTGTAAAAAGTAATTATATAATTTAAACAGCAATGGTTTTAAATTAACATAAAAGAAACATTCTTTTATTATTAGTTTCATAAATGGGATCTCTCAACTGAAACTACTCTTCGAAATGCGGTGACGCATTTGCGGCTCTGTTTTTGTAGTTAGCAAAGGCAGGTGTTTCACCCCGTTCTACCAATGTAGCCGCTCTCTGAAACCCTAAACAAACAAAACCGTAAACAGTTTAGTGAAGGTGTCCTACAAGTGAACCATGTTGTGCATATTAATATTCAATATATAAATTGAATTGTCATTTAGACGTGTAAATATCTATACACGTACATAATATAGATACAGGATAAAGTTTAAACTTTAAAATAAATCATACCTTTTCAAGTTTCACTATATGAAAATAATTAGATACTTTGTGTAGCAGTAAAGGATAGTCGGCATGTTTCGAGTTATGAACTTATTAACAAGAGTGACTACAGGAGAGTATTACATCTTATTTTATAAAACAGACAATAGCAAAGGTGATACGTGAAAATCAATTGGTTCGTTTACAAGGCATAATTTACTGTTGTGGGCGAAACTCATTTCGAGAATTTCAAGAAGGTCAAGGCGCTTTCCTTTATTTCCTGAATGCAACAATTGGGTTTTGTTGAAATTCAGGAAATGTTTAAATTTTATACAATGTTTGGAGAAGCCGGTGGTATTTTCATTTTGTAAAATTGACTTTTTATGTTAATCAACTCGTATGTTTATATTTCTTCCTGTTTGTCCAATATAGAAAGCAGGACACTCGTCGCAAAATATTTTGAAATTCTTGAAATAATTTCCGCCCACAACAGCAGATTACCCCTTGTAAATAAACAAATTGACTTTAAGGTATCTCCTTTGCTATGGTCTGTTTTATAAAATAAGATATAGTAGTCTCCTGCAGTCAGTCTTGATAATGTATTCATAACTCGAAACATGTCGACTATCATACTATCCTTTACTGCTAAATACATTATCTAATTATTTTTATATAGTGAAACAAAAAATAAGTGTGTTATATTTTAAAGTTTGAACTTTATTCTTTATGATGTTTAACCAAGTGGTGTGCGAGAATTCAATCTCAGTTATCTATAGGTACCTCTGAATCATACACAGTGATTCTCTGTATACAGGGTGGACCACAAGAAACTGCATCGATCGATATCTGAGAAACTGATTTCAGGAAAATTTTCAAATTTTGGGAACTTGCTAGATGTGTTAGAGACTACTCAGCTAAATTATTTTAATCTATTGGGCATTTCCGGTTATACCAGAAATAGCCCCTTAGTCGCTCATTTTAAGTGAGACACTCTAAATATTATTACATTTTTGGATTGAGCTTAAGATTATAGGCAGATTTTATATATCATGTCCTATACCTAAGTTCAAGCGTTTTTGACATATTTAAATTTTCATATTAAAAATGACGATTGCAAGCCCTAATTTAATTATGAATTGTTCCTATAAGAAAGCCCTTATTATTTACTTTGTGTTGGATTCTTTGTTAAAAAAGACTCTAAAAATAAGATCTTAAATGAGATTGAGAAAACTGACTAGTTTTCGAAATGTTGCCAATTCAATATTTTTATATGGCAATTTTGCATTTAATCATTTAACAATTAGATCTTGGATAGCCACGATCGTATTTGACATTTCAAATCATCGGGTATCCCGGTTATATTATACAAAGGAAGATTATTCAAGCTTATTTATTTTTTTTTTTTTTTTTAAAAAGAGGTGGGACGTGTGCCCTCTCACACGCGCCCGACCTCCGTACAATTTTGGCTTCGTCAACTTGGACATTTAGCCATCAATTTAATAAATGAGGGGAACCACTTAAATCGGACGCATACAAACACCCAGGAATACGGTGGGAATCGAACCCACCAACTCCGTCAACGAAGACGGCATAGCGCTACCTATAACCTCTCAGCCACGGAGCCTCCAAGCTTATTTATTATTTATGGACAATGACGTCCATAAATAATGAATAAAGTTATTATTCATGGAAAGTGATGTTGAAAGGATGAGTTCTATATATAAGTTGTATCGTATGGATGGAATTCAGGGAATCCGTAAGTATTATGAAATTGTTGTATATCTGATTTGAGTTGATGAATTTATAGGCCCAGTAAATTGCATACATTTCTGCTGTGTTTTCTTTTTGAGGATATGTTGTCACAAATATATCACATGTTCTTGAAATCACTTTATCCCATTGTCCATATAGAATAAATAAGTTAAATTAACCTTCGTTTGTTTAATTTAACTCGGGTGTCATTACGATGATTTCAAATGTCAAATACGATCGTGGCTATCCTAGACCTAATTGTTTGTTGTTGATTAAATGGAAAATCACCATATAAAAATATAAAATAGGCATTATTTCGAAAGCTGAAAATTTTAAGTATAAATAACCTCGAACAAAGTTACCTTAATTTTTGATGCTTAATACTACAAAATAAGAAAAATTGGGGGTTTCCATTTGATAAAATTGATTTTTATCAGTTTTCTCAATCTCATTTTAGATCTTATTTTTTGAACACCCTGTATGATTAGTTATCCAAATATTATACGAAATCTATTGAATTATATCCTTTTCGAAAAAGAGTCCAACCCAAAGTAAGTAATAAGGGCTCCCTTATAGGAACAATTGATAATTGTATCAGGACTTGCAATTTTTGACATGAAAACTTAAATATGTCAAAAACACTTAGACTTAGGCAAGGACATGGTATATAGAATCTGCCTAGAATTTCAGTTGGAATTCAAAAATATAATAATATATTGGATGTCCTATTCAAAATAAGCGACTTAAGGTCTATTTCCGGTATAACCCGAAATTTCCAATGAATGAAAATATTCTAGCTAAATAGGCCCCAAGACATCTACCTAGTTTCCAAAATTTCCAATTTTTCCTACATTCAGTTTCTCATATATCGATTGATGCAGTTCCTGGTGATCCACACTGTATATGCTAGTACGTAGTGCAGCGCAATAATGTGGCCTCAAACTCAAAGTATTTCAATGAGATTATTTATGTTAATTTATTGCAGATGAGTGTGTGTACAAAAATATGAACTGTTCTCACATACATGATTTACTGAGTCTCTAAAGAAATGATAGATCAAATATATTGTGTATTATCTGTGTCGATACTCCCGAAAGATATACCGTATTGGTTTGGAAGGGACTGCAAACTATTATTGCAGCTAGTTTATAGTAAAACGATGGACTCGATAGAGATTAGAAGGAAAAATTAATGTTGCAGTTCGTAAATGTTGCAGGCGGAATTATAACCGACGAACGAATAATAATTCTACTCTAGGGCCATGTGAGTGTCAGTACACAATTCTTTCATATTGGATTGCAGTTCCTTTATTGAGCTGGAAATAGCAGAAAAACTGGGGAATGGTTCCTCTGAACTGAATTTTGGCATTTGTATAAAACTTATCGTATTTAACATTTGATATTAATAAAATCACGATAACAGTATTTGTGGTACTGAGCTTCAGAAGCTACGAGTTCATCTACACTGAATATTCTTCTTTTAATATTCTCTTCACAGTAATTTATTTCTTTGATGATATTTTTTCAAACATTTTCCCTTATTTATATTAATTTTACCGGCGAATTAGTTTCTTTCAATGAGATTCTGCTAGTTTATCACAAATGAAACAATGTTTTTAAAATCAAATATAGATTTCCAGCTTTGGAGAGAACTTGAAGGAACAGAGGTTGGACATAAATTACAATATTACTTCTTTTCATTTATCTCTAATGAGGTCTATTTTTCCGTTGTGAATTAACTACAGTTTTAATATTCAATTATATCTTAATATACTCAGAAAAGTATACGCTATAGCTAACATAGGACTGTTTTACCATTATTTCACTAACCAAAGAGATATAGAACTAAACTGAAATGATACATAAGGAAGTACATCTTTCACATATTATCTCAAATTGTTCCCAAAGTTCTGAATTTATCAGAAAAATAGAACTGTTCTTATGTGCTATGTATTAAGGGGTGGAATAAATTAGTAACCAAGTTGATGTAACAATAATTGCTGTAAGGGACTGATTTTTCCATCCAGGTGGGGTAAACGGGGTGGAGTGGGAACTTTTCAAAAAAAGGCGATCCGGTATTAATCGACCACTCTAAAAAAATATTGCTTTTCCGTAATCATTCCCAACTCTAAACCTTTCTTGACTACGCTATTATAACCTTCTAATAGAAAATAACCGCGAATTCAAATTTTCAAAATATTTTTTGAAATTGTATATTTTAACATTACCTAATATCAAATGTACTATTTTCTTTACGCACAACTTCTCCACGAGAAAAACATTCGTAAACTTCCAAATGAAAGATGTGTTTGGAAAATGCAAAAATCTAAAGATGAAGAACATTACGAATATATTTTGATATCCCAATGGTTACAAATTCCAAATTACTGTTAGTCAAAGTACTTCGCGAGCATGAATCTCATGCAAAATATTGTACGAGAATTCGTCCGTATAACTCAGGAATACAGATAACCTTACAAACTAGTACTAAGATGTCTCTAAATCTAATTACACCAAAATGTCACTCACCATTTAGTACGTGCACAATGAGCGTTTTGGGATTAGCGTTCGAAGGACTACACGTGTATTTTCCTGAATCAGAATCCCTCGCTCTCTGCACTAGCAAGTAACTAATCGTGATGTCTCCTTTCTCTGTAATCACGCTGACACCGCCTCTCGGGGAGTCGTAATTTATTTCCTGTAAATTAGATTGGAATTATTAGGGAAATTAGGACAACTCAGGTGACAAACCGCCTTAATTTGACGGTAGCTTCTCGGCAATGAAATAAATTTTCGAATTGATATATTCAATTTTGAAAAAAAAAGCAATGACTGTATAATTTTTATAAATGGCTGTTCGGAACGGCTTCTTTTATACAAATTTTCAGTCGTATTTTTTCTAACAGTTATGAGTTTTCATATTTCCTGGAGAACAATTTTTAAGGTTTCTTTGATGTCTGATATATACAAAGTGTCTCAGGGACGTTGACAGGTTGGACGTTTACATAGGACGATACATCTGATAATTCTAAAAATTTGGCTAGAATAAAATTACTACAATTTTAGATTTGCTGTCCAATTCTTAAGATTATTTTGATTTTTTTGAAGAAATTAATTAAATTTCGGAAGTAGTTTACCAACATCTTGTGAATTATTTCCGTTTGTTGGAATATGTTCTGTGTTTCACATGGCTGTTTTAATCGTATCTTATATATAAAAATTATTTCAAGTACATTTTTTCAAAGGGGACACCAACTATATTACTGAATATTCTTGAAAGATCATAAAAATCCCTTTAAATTAATATGTGATGTTCCTATCCATAAATATTTAGGTTTTTGTAATGAAAGCTAGTTCTTATAAAATTCATATTATTTTGATATATTTGCGAGTGTAATTCGATCTAAATGAAGTTTCAATAGAAAAGGTCTATAAAATTCATCCTTATTTACAACCAATGAAAATCAATAAGTTCGGACGATTACCAGATAATTTCATTAAACATAGCTCAAAACGCATAACCACTTGATTTCTACTTTCGACGTGAGAAAAGTGCTCTTTACTCCGGTCAAAGTAAAAATCTGCGCCAGAGAGTAATCAATGACATTGAGAACTATATGTCGATGAAACAAAGAGAGCCACAAATCTATCTTCAAGAATCCATATTTTAAAATGTTGAATTTTCTCAAATTATATTATTGTTAATGCATTGCTGTTCGCTGATAAACTAATTTTTTAGTTTGTCATACTGAAAATTTTCTCTTTTTCAGTTTTCATCCCATATTATGATATTTTATCTTCATTTGTAGTATTAGACTTCGGTATATATACAATATCAATATTTAACTATTTTTTTCATTATGGTCATCGATCTACATCAAGTATTCGCTGTATCAAACCAAGTAATGGGTAATAAATAACTGGGTGTTAATTATTCGCAATTTAAGTGGATAGTTCCATCTACAAAGTTTATTGTGGAAGTTCCTGAGATGCTGGGATATACCGCATTCTTCAGATTCGCTATATTTATGTGTATCTAAAGCATCATCTAATAATATTAATTTTTATAACACATTCAAATATATGATCGAGTATTTACTCATAATGGAGTTCCCTGTGTTGTTTGAATTCGACTGTATTCGATGAAATCTTGAAAGAATAATTATGAAAACCTTTCACTGGAATTAAAAACTTCATCAGCATTATTGCAAGAAAATAATATTCTTCTGAAAACTGTATACTTTTCATATTTATGCAAATTTCTCTTAGGAATACTGCTTAGCAGTTAAATGTAGGGATCATTATAACCTTTCGTCTCTTGAGAGTTTATCAGTCACAAGAAGATGAATTCCAACGTAATGTTGGCCTGTCATTTCAAAACAAGCAATTACTCAGAAAAAATATGGAGTAATGTATTACTTTAATATACAATACATTCGATTTCCCAAAATGTAATGCTAATGTGAATACAAAGGATTTCAAGCACTATATTCAAAAAGATTTATAGGTGAATTCTACTTTTCAGAAAAAATACAAATGAATTTTTCCATGTGAAAATTTGTTATTTTTTTTTTCTGGTTGTTATTACAAGGATACTACTGAGTATTTAAATTTATACTGAAAAAAGAATCCAGAGAAAAGATCAGCACTTATTCTGCAAAACATGATTTTCCTAGTGCTCATATAGTGATAACATAACTCTTTCGGTGGCTTATTGTCACACGAAGCAGTATTAGTTAACTAAACGAACAAAAGCTGAAATTAAAAGTGAACTAAAACAAACTAATGAGATAACATTATAGAAAAAAGAATTGTTGAATGAAATAAAATTGTCTATTTATCGTTAATCATAATTGTGGCACACAAAAATGGCTATTCTCTAGGGCATGTTGTCACACTGACAACATGCCAGTGACGCTGTAACAAATGGTCCCAAATGATATTTTTGAATAAATACGCTAATGTTCATTTCACATTGGAGGCAATTTTCATTTCAACTGCACCATTTGATATGCTTTTTTCCACACTAAAAGCCATTATAATTCTTTATTTTTCACTTGTAGATTATTTGTTCATTTTACCTTGGATACGGTTGCTATAAATACACTCATTATGCCCTAGGGCGTAATGAGCAGGCATAATGGATCATAACGCCCGCTAATTTTACGAGGAGAAATGAAGGAACTTCCATTTATTAAATACTTCATAATCCTTGTCGTATACGACTCTGGATTTCTCCGGCAATGAATTATTAGCAGCTTTGGCTGCATTTTCTATGATATTCTTGGGTAAATTCATTTTCATTTCCATTATTTCTATAAGACTACACAAAGAATGCAGCAATGATATTCACTAAATATGATGTCAAAAATATTCACAAACGTCAAAATATCAACAATCGACATGCCTACTATGAGAAGGAAAATGGAAAGTATAGGAGCAATGAACCGATTTTAAAATCGATTTTTCATTATAATAAAATGATTTTTTCGTGAAAAATAAAATCTTGTATGCACCACGTGCGTTACTAGATCCTAACGCCTATCGGGCAATATTCATCCCTCGGGCCAAAGGCCCTCGGGCCTTGTTTTACTCCGAGCGTTAGGATCTATATAGCGCACTTGGTACATAAATAGGTATTTACCTAACAAGTGCGGAAAATGAAATTTTTTTCGCACTCGGTTGCTTCAAAAAAAAAAAAAAATTTCCGCAAGTGTTAGGTAAAATAGTTTTTCTACGAGCGTAAGGAAAGTCAACAGAACTCGCACGCATTTCAATTCGTAAAGAATCACATTGCCAAACAGTGCGGCAAAAATCCCTGCTATTCCGTTTCCGCGCGGTGCGGAAAATTATTTCCACACGGTGCGGGAAAATTAATTTTCCACACTAAAATGTGTGTCTAAAATTCAATTGTCCGCCCGCTCGTAGAAAATAACTATTTTCCTATCAATTTCACAGAAAACCAGAAAAGTGAAATATTTGAAGTTACAAATTTTCACTTTGAAACCACCGATAAAAAAATTCTGTGGAGGGCTTCTCAGAAGATTGAAGGACAATTAGGTAGTTGTTGACAGTATGGAATGCTCTGATATTTGCTGCAATTCGGGTTGTGACTACTGGGCCCTGAAATAACTGGCACCGGTGTCTTATCCAATTATATTAATAAAAGGCTATTATTGCTTATAAATTATAAATCAATTCTAATGAACTCATAAAATGGAATAAATAGCTTGAATATACTAAAATTGTCAAAGACCCTGCTATCAATATTCTAATTACATTGCAATTTTTTTAATAAAAGGCTATTATTGCTTATAAATTATATACCTACTAAACTCTAATGAACTCATAAAATGGAATAAATAGCTTGAATGAACTGAAATTGTCAAAGAGCCTGCTAGTGATATCCTGGTTTCTTTGGAGTTTTGTTTCTTTTCATATTATTGACTATAGTTTTATGGCGAATCGACTACAAAAAAATAGGCATCCTGACCATTATCCCTGGTATTGGCTTTTAAGGAGCAATATGTCATGGTGAAACTATCTCAATAGAAAATAGTTCAAAACCAGAATTTTAAGAGACGTTGGATTCCTAAGGTTCATAGGGCCAATTATTTTATGATTTTCTGGTAGTAGAACTATGATACACTTTCACAGAAGAAGTCAATTCAAGCCGCTTAGTACAAGTTTCTACTAAAATTTCTACCGTCATAAGATCTTTTATTTACGAGCCTCGAATGATATCCTATTTGAATATTGGATCTTCTCATAGTTATTTGACATTTTGGAAATAAAATCACATAACTGTCAGTAAACTACTGAGAGTAGGGTTGCCAAATTGAAAATCAGATATGCCGAACACGGCTGGTGATTTAGGTGGACCTTTCACCCTAAACTATATATATGTATATATATATATATATATATAAATATATATATATATATATATATATATATATATTTATATATATATATATATATATATATATATATATAGATATATATATATATATATATATATATATATATATATATATATATATATATATATATATATATATATATATATATATATATATATATATATATATATATATATATATATATATATATATATATATATATATATATATATATATATATATATATATATATACTAGCTGAA
The DNA here is from genome assembly GCA_030704885.1 of Cynegetis impunctata. Taxonomy (NCBI): domain Eukaryota; kingdom Metazoa; phylum Arthropoda; class Insecta; order Coleoptera; family Coccinellidae; genus Cynegetis; species Cynegetis impunctata. The sequence goes on from JARQZK010003718.1 coordinate 35,658, forward strand.
CCGGCAAACGTTGTTTATATTATTGAAATGGCTATTAAAAAATATGGGTTGTTGATAGAAGGGTGAAAATTTGAAATTGTATTTATTTTTTAATTCAACATCATAAAAAAATAAAAATCAAAAATTTTGTCCAAAAAATTCATACAAATATTCGGCGCGAACCACCCTAATCACTTAGAAAAATCAAAAATATATTAAGACCTATTCTCAGACTGACTATTGTCATGTTCTATTGCCATCTTGCTACACTATTGCGGATCTGTGGATAAAATGAAAAAAAAATGAAAATCGCGATGGAAAAATAGGGGTTGATCGTAGAAGGGTAAAAAATTTTGAGTAATATGAATTTTTTCATTCTAAGTCAAGACAAAATAAAAATAAAAATCTTGCCAGAAAAATTGAAGTTTATAATTAACAAATAAAGAATAGGGGTTGATCTTAGATAGGTGAAAATTCAAGGTTGTATGTATTTTTAAATGCTGTATCATCAAAAAATAGAACAGGAAATTTTTTCTAAAAATGTTTAAAAAAATAAGGGGACCACCGTCAAGATTGAGGGGAATGAAAAATAGATGTTGGCCGATTCTCAGACCTACCCGATATGTGTTATATTATGTAGTTATATCTAGTGACTATGAATGACAGTTGTCAATCAATAGAGAAATAATAAAGTCTCTCTTATCTTCTGCAACCGTATTTATTATCATAACATGGCGCAGTCGGTATCACGAATTTAATTATAGTCCTGAATAAGTAAACGAAGTAGTGCAAACATGCCCAAGAGGTGCGAAAATTCGAAGGACAAGATGAAGCATGTGGAGGATTCAATTGCAGCAACACAAGATTCAGTTAAATCTCTAGAAAATAATATTTATGAGTTGAACAGAAATTTTCAAGAAAAATTGGATACATTAACTGCATTTATGGAAAAAATTGACATTGGAGGAACGTCAAATAGTGTTTCTAATAGGAAAGTTGATCAAACTATTGAGTCCAATGAAATAGTAAATATTATGGACAAAAATATTGATCAGAATCAAGAACCTACTCGTACAAGGTTATGTCTCTCTTCTGCAGTACCAGGACCTGAAAAACTAGTTTATTCTCTGACATATGCACAATTTAGAGATTGGAGAACAAAATTTGAAAATTACTTAAAGTTCCAAGCTGTGGAGAATGTCCCAGAAAATCAAATGGTAGCATTACTGATGAATTTCTTTTCTCAAGAAGTAACAGATATTGTAAAGTTAATTTTGAAAATTAATGTAAATGAAGCAAAATTGCAAGAAATTTTGGATGGTATCGAAAAATACTTCAAAGGTAAAGAAAATAATCGAATTCGAACAAGTCAATTCATGAATCGTAGACAAGAACCAGGTGAGTCATTCATATCATTTTATAGAGAGAAAGTGAAACTTTTTCAACTATGCGACCCCTGTACACATTGTTATGAAAGAACTCTAACAGATCATATTATAGAAGTATTATTCGATTCAGAAATGAGACGAAAATGTAGATCATTATCGGATACTATCAAATTAGAAGATATCATCAAAATCTGTGAATCGGAGGAAATTGCACAACGAGAAGAAAAACAGTCTCAATTGTTTAAAATCAGTAGTAAAAATGAAGTACCAAAAAAATGCCCGAGATGTTCTCAAAATTGGCATAAATATTTACGTTTGTGTCCAGCTAGGAATACCATATGTTATAAATGCGGATTGAAAGGACATTTTTCCGAGTATTGTCGAAAGAAGAATATTTCAAATATCGATATACAAAAAGATAAATCAGTAGATTTAACTTACGTGTCTGTATCCAGAGTGAATTATAACTATGAAATGAATCGTTACATTGAAATTTCAATTCAAGTTGTAGGTTTCCGAAAACAGTTAAAATACAGAGCGACACCTGATACAGGTGCAGAGGTTTGTGTAGCAGGAGAAAAGTTTCTAAATTCGATGCAAATAGCAAGATCTCAATTAACAACGTCTAAAATCAAGCTCAATTCTGCTGATGGTTCAAGTATAATAGTTTTAGGTTCATTGGAATGTAAAATTACTTTCAGGAACAAAACATCAAATATAACCTTATATATTTGCCAAAACGTGAAAGAAATTTTGATTACAGACAGGCTATGATCGATTTGAAAATCATTCATGAAAATTTTCCAGAACCAATAGATAGCGAAATTTTAGCTAAGGCATTATCTATTGATAGTAATTTATCAGAAGATCTGAGTCCTGATGAAATTGAGATAATTCGTGAGAAGTTAATGAAAGAATACTCAGATGTATTCAATACTGAAAATGAATTAAAAGTTATGAATGGTAAACCAGTACATATTCATTTAAAAAGAGATTATGTTCCTTTCTCAATATCATGTCCTAGAAAAATTCCCTATTCATGGAGAGAAAAGGTAAAGGATGAACTTGAGTCAATGATACAAAAAGGTATAATTAAACCGAGTGGAGATTGTCCTACAGATTTTTTGAGTCCATTGGTAGTGGTTCAAAAACCCAATGGAGATATAAGAATTTGTGTGGATTACACAAAACTGAATAAATTTATCAAGAGACCAGTTCATCCTTTTAAATCTCCGTGGGAAGCTGTATCTAACATACCAAAAAATTGCAAATTTTTCTCGACATTAGATGCAAAATCTGGATACTGGCAATTACCTTTAGATGAAGAAAGTCAAAAACTCACAACATTTTTAACACCATGGGGTCGATTCCAATTCATAAGGGCTCCGATGGGTTTAATAAGTTCTGGTGACGAATACTGCAGACGTGGGGATGAAGCATTAGCTGGCCTCCAAAATATTGAGAAGGTAGTAGACGATATAATAATTTTTGAAAAAAATTTCAGATCACATGTATTGAAAGTTATTGAGGTATTAGAACGATGTAGAAAGATGGGAATAACTTTAAATGTAGAGAAATTTATGTTTGCTAAACAAGAGGTTCCATATGTGGGTTTCATTTTGAATGAGAACGGAATAAAAGCGGACCCAAAGAAAATTTCATCAATAAAAAATTTTCCAAAACCCGAAAACATTTCAGATCTCAGATCGTTTCTGGGATTAGTGAATCAGTTAAGCCCATTCACACCTGCACTGAGTACCTTGACAAGTGCATTGAGGAATTTGTTAAAAAAAAAATACTTTCATATGGAATAATGATCACACCTCAGCATTCAGAAAAATTTGCGATACATTGACTTTACCGCCAGTACTTGCACAATATGATCCAGAATTGCCCACTGCGCTTCATACAGACGCATCTCGTTTGAATGGTATAGGATATATTCTCATGCAAAAACATGAAAATGATACATGGAAATTTGTACAATGTGGTTCAAGATACATTTCAGAGACTGAATCTAGATATGCAATGATAGAAATTGAATTATTAGTTATAGCTTGGTCCATTAATAAATGTAAGATTTATTTGGAAGGTTTGGAAAATTTCAAAATTATAACTGATCATAAACCTTTAATAACAATTTTGAATGATTCAACAATAGATTCTATAGAGAATCCAAGACTTCAAAGATTGAAAGAAAAACTAATTGGATATAGTTTTTCAGCTGAATGGGTGAAAGGAAAATGTCATTTCATAGCTGATGCTCTTTCACGCCATCCAATCTCAAAACCAAATAATGAAGATTTATTGGCAGAAGATACATCAGAGCATATGAGATCATTTGTTGTACAGCAAATATCTATTGCCGATGATACAGATCCTATGACAAGATCCTCGCATTTACAAGATCCTATCCTCGAAACTATCAAAGATATCGCACGCAGGGATAAAGATTATCAAAGTTTGAAACATTTGATCAGGAGTGGATTTCCAAGAACTAAAAGTGAACTTGAAAATAGTTTCAAACCATATTGGAATATACGAGATGAGTTATCATTTGAAGATGATCTGATCATTAAAGGATCTCAAATTATAATTCCGAAAATGGCTCGTAAAATGGTATTGGGACGACTTCACGATTCACATCAAGGAATAGAACGCACCAGACGAAGAGCAAGACAAACAGTTTACTGGCCTGCTATAAATAATGAAATATCTAATATGATTGAGAATTGCGAAAATTGTCAAGTTCTCCGACCTTCTGAAAGGAAAGAACCCTTTATGGGCGAACCCAGTCCAATATTTCCATTTCAAGACGTGTCTACAGACTTGTTTTCATATGCAGGTTATCACTTTATGGTATATGCCGATCGCTTCTCAGGATGGCCAATCGTTTGTCATTATGGCAGAAGAGATTCTGATACAAAGAAAATTATTAATACTTTGAGGACTTTATTTTCGGACACCGGTATTCCAATTCGATTAAGATCAGATAATGGACCTCAATATAATTCTTATGAATTTAAAAAATTCTTAGATAGATGGAATGTGTCTCATGTAACATCATCTCCATATTATCCTCAGAGCAACGGACATGCAGAAGCCAACGTGAAAGCAACAAAACATTTAGTAATAAAGTGTTTCGAATGCGGAAATTTGAATGAAGAAAAATTCTATGCCGGTTTACTTGAATTGAGAAACACTCCCCGGAAAGATGGACAATCTCCAGCGCAAGTATTGTATGGTCGTCCAATTAGGTCTTTACTTCCAACAAATTTGAATTTTTTTACTAGAGAATGGCAAGAAAAAGCCAATTGTTATGATGAAAAGGCATCTAGAAATACAAATTAAAAAATAAATTTGTACAACCGAGGTACCAGGAATCTTCAACCTCTTTCCATTGGTCAAATGGTTCGAATACAGGATCCACTGACAAAGTTATGGGATACAATTGGCAAAATTATTGAAGTTGGCAAGAATCGTAATTACAGCATAATGAAACCAAGTGGTCGCGTTATCATAAGAAATAGAAAGTTTCTTCATGCAATCAAAGAGAAAACGAACGATGATGGGAGAGAAGTAGGAAGTACATGAACTTGGGAGGAGATGTTATATTATGTAGTTATATCTAGTGACTATGAATGACAGTTGTCATTCAATAGAGAAATAATAAAGTCTCTCTTATCTTCTGCAACCGTATTTATTATCATAACAATATGCACACAAAATTTCATGAGATTCGGTCGAGCAATTCACCGTGACACGAGAATTTAATATATTATATATATATATATATATATATATATATATATATATATATATATATATATATATATATATATTTATATATACATATATATATATATATATATATATATATATATATATATATATATATATATATATATATATATATATATATATATATATATATATATATATATATATATATATATATATATATATATATATATATATATATATATATATATATATATATATATAATGATATATAAATATATATATATATATATATATATATATATATATATATATATATATATATATATATATATATATATATATATGTGTATATATATATATATATATATATATATATATATATATATATATATATATATATATATATAAATATATATATATATATATATATATATATATATATATATATATATATATATATATATATATATATATATATATATATATATATATATCTGAAGTATTAGAATGGACTTAATGGTTCATTCAATAATGCCAGATGAATTATCATATTTTCATTTCAACTTTTCGTTTTGGTCATCAGTATGATCTTTATCAAATTAACAACGGAAAACAGTCGCGTCAGCATTAAAAAAAGGAAAAATCCAGTCACATAAAATTTACACAATTTTCACCAAAAATGCCAAAAATCTGGATTTACGTTCGAAATAACTCTTCCTTATGACTGCTTTGTCCTTAAGAGTTATAGGACAAGCATACATTCATTTCCACTGTTCGTAATGTTGATACAGACTGATGGTTTGTGCTCACCGCATTTAATTCGTAATCGGAATATAAATCCTGAAAACGGCAACCCTTCATGCGTTTATTGTTTCTTTGTTAGAGCACGTAGTGTAATAGTTATTTATACTACAAGGAAGCCAAGTGATACTTACTTATCCGTTCAGGATGTAGTTTGAGTTCGAGGTAGCGACAGCAGACTGGTCAAAAACATTTGCCTGCCGAGTTGTGTATTATATATTTTTCACGACACTTCTCCCAATTTGAGAAAAATATTTTTACTACTGATTTGTTGCTTCATCGAGATAAAAAGCCAATATTTCAACTTTCAATAATAATTTATCTGATATGTACTTATTCCTATTCTGATCATTCTAAGGTTATAAAACAAAGCCTGACCAGCAAAGCTCTGTGACGGAGCAAGGCTATTTTTCCCCTCAATTTCTTTTTTTACATACAATTTCTTTACCCATAATATTATTTTAGAAGCGCTGATGAGCATGCTCTCAACATCAATCAAATTCACGTGAAAATGGACAGCCTGACAATTGAATTTGGCTGTAGAAATGGGCAATGCTTAAACATCAGAATGAAAAGTGGGTCGGTGTAAGAAATTAGTTGAAACCTTCATGGTGTATCGCCCTAACATCAACTCAATTTACTTAGGGGAGAGGAGGGTTAGATGGAGACCCTAAGGGATTTTATTTATTTTCAGCCCCAATTATAGTAAAACTATGAATCCTTCTGAAGTCCTGGGATCTCCTGAATTTCAGTAATACATTGTAATTTTTGTAGAGCTAAAAACCCGGACATCTATTATATTTTTCAACTTTTTGACACCTATGTCAAAGTCGCCATCTTAGCCGCTAGTGCGTGTAAGATGAATACTGCTGGAGTGTAAGATGGCGACTAACATTTCTGCCTGATATAAGACTATAAATGGACCTATATGAATGAAAAAGCATTAGAATTAATAGCGTTTCATTGCTTAGGAACAAAAATCGCAAATCCAAGATTTCTGTTTGGCTTCTGCGCTAGTCAGCCCAGTGCAAGCTGCGTGTGCCCAATGGTGGCACTTCTTGCAATAGCTAGACAGTTAAAATTTTCACAAATTATTTATCTCTATTGCCGATATAACAACGAATACTAAAAACAAAATAAAATAAATATTTAAGGGGGCTCCCATACAACAAACGAGATTTTTTTATACCTTTTTTGCTCAGTATCAATAATGGCAACAGGTAGGCACTTGAAATAATCAAAAAATACTCAGTTTTATTCTTACTCTGATAATAAATAATAAAATTGAAATAAAATAAATATTTAAGGGGGGCATAGTCAATTGTACGGAACCCTTGGTTCTGCATTATTAAGTAGTTTTTGACGGGTGTACTCGTGGCATGTAATTATGGAGGTTTTTGCCTTGGGTTTTTTTTTTCTTTGAGGCAGTGGGCAAAGTGTAAATAGAATTAGATGGCTCAGCGATAAACTGAGTTGATGAAGATGACTGTCTTGAAGGGTAAGATGGAGATCACCATCTTATCCACCTACCTACGTCTCCATCTTACCCGACGACGTACTCTTTTCACAAAAGTGTGAAAATTTTCAAACAAAAACAAATTTTCAGACTACTGTAAATGCATTCCGAACCTTGATAAACACAGTAACGAAATAATGCAGAAAATTCTATAAAAATACTCACCAATTACAAAGAATCCAATGATAGAATAAAAGAAATTTTTATTGCGTCAAGTCGGTAAAAACAAAATTCCTAATGGTCACTGAAAAACGCAAAGCAAGACGCTCTTTAATACTGCAGATAATAGAGAAGTATCACAGGCAATATAGCATGCCCAACAAGTGCTACCACCTAGTTCCATAACATAGAAATTCCAGATAACCATCTTACCCGCCCTCTCCATCTTACCCTCCTCTCCCCTACTCAATTTCAACCTCTAAACAAAAAATCAATTATGAAAGAAACAAGAATCTGCTACAAAGAAATATGACCAAAGAAACACTTTCTGAGCATCAACCTAATTCAGGTACAAACTTTCAACCATTTAATTAAATTTTAAGGTTTGGGGGTTCTCAAAACATCTACGAAAAGCCATGGAACGCAGACATTTAGATATGTTGTTCATAAATAATTTCCACTTTTTTGCTAACGGTTAGCAAAATTTTCGCTCATGCACCTCAAGACCACCCTCTTTTTCAAACTTTGAAGATGCCATAATTTTGACTGAATTTAACGAAGTCAGTTTTGTTCTACATCCAGACCAAGATATGAAAAAAACTCGAAAATCGTGGTGTCAGTTTTGGTATGTATCGTGGTCCAGGTAGACTATAACAGTTTACAAATCCGCCCCTGCACATCACTGTTGACTTCCGATACAATGCAATATAATTTTTGGAAATAGGAATAATAGTTATTTATGTACCAAGTCAGAAAAATGATTCTGTATCAAACGAGTCTGGGATTATGGGCCGAGCGAGCGAAGTGAGTACGGCGAATAACAGACGAGTTTGATAAAGTCATTTTACTGACGTGGTGCATACAAAATTTTATCGCCAACCGTAAGAACTTATAATTGAAAAAAAAACGATACTACAACTATTATTATTATGATTTTGCCTTTTTGTTTTGAAAAAGCCGTAAGTTTCTTATGTAATGTCCACGTCATTTTTTGCTGAAAGGTTGCTTTTACCATAGAGTAAGACGATCACATTGTAGAAGGAGAATATTCGTTATTTCAATCGGAAAAATACGCCAGTAAAACGTTTTAACTATATTTTTGAATTCCATGTTTATTGCACCACTCCATAAATATTTCATTCTGGCGATTGTATTTTTCGACTGATTTTTGTGGTAATATTTCAAATGCCGTCTGCAACGTCTTCTGAATTTCGGGCGGCGTGCACTGAAGGTGTTCTTCCATTATTTTTGATGAAAATTCACGACTAAAATGAATATGACATCAAAAAACTATTTCTGTTTAATGTCAAACAGTCATGGCTGTATTGATAAATATTTGCGGCAGGTAAAATACTTGATTTTTACAGTAAAATAAAGTGTTTGCTTACTTCCGAAAATTGCTATGGTAATGCATGGCTCTATTGACGGTTGGCGATAAAAATAATTATCTGATCAACTCTTTATCAGTATACTTATTTATTTCAGTTATTTAACTGCTAAAGTGCAATATGAATAATAACTGCTAGTAGGGAAGTAGTATTTCATATCTTAACTGGAACCAGGAAACGGAAATATGATGATTTTCGCAGTTTACCCTCGTATTATGAACAGTGGTGGAGCTGCATTCTTATGATAATATAATGTCATAAGTTACCGTATAAATTAATACTGTTTTGTATTTCATGAGGAAATTATATTCTATATAATGCTGCATATATATCATCATAATTTTAACATTCCTTTCGTAGAAGTGTTTCTCAAAATAACTCTTATAGACTGATCAATTAAAACAGAAGTAGTATATATATATATATATATATATATATATATATATATATATATATATATATAAATATATATATATATATATATATATATATATATATATATATATATATATATATATATATATATATATATATATATATATATATATATATATATATATATGTATATATATATATATATATATATAAATATATATATATATATATATATATGAATATATATATATATATATATATATATATATATATAAATATATATATATATAATATATATGGATCAAACATCAAAAAAGTGTCGAACATCGTGGTTCTGGAGGTCCACGATAAAACAACTACTCTCTCGCAACCGACTGCTGACTCCCGATAATCTGCAAGTCTTTATAGTTTCCGGGGAAACTACTAAAAAATAAATAATTATTTACCATATACAATTACTGAGTCCTACTTCTGTTTTAATTGATCAGTCTATAAGAGTTATTCTGAGAAACCCTTCTACGAAAGGAATGTTAAAATTATGATGATATATATGCGGCATTATATGGAATATAATTTCCTCATGAAATATATATATATATATATATATATATATTTATATATATATATATATATATATATACATTCGAATTGTTGTTGCCTGTGAACTAATTCTAATCTCTTGATAACTATTAGCAATAACAGGCTTGTTGAATCTCAAAAAACTCGATTTTATTAAAAAGTTGACGTTTCGCCACGAGATTCGTGGCTTTATAAAGCCAATATATATATAATATATATATATATATATTATATATATATATATATATATATATATATATATAAATATATATATATATTATATATATATATATATATATATATATAAATATATATATATATATATATATATATATATATATATATATATATATATATATTATATATATATATATTGTTGAGGTATTGTTGAGTCCTAAGACTCACGGTTAAGGAGATATAATTTCTTGAATTTTTTTTCCCAAATTTCTCGAAATTCCGCCTTTAAAAACCCTCATAAGTTATATATATATATATATATATATATATATATATATATATATATATATATATATATATATATATATATATATATATATATATATATATATATATATATTATATATATATATATATATATATATATATATATATATATATATATATATATATCGATGGCCCAATTCCAATATCCCGTATCTGGAAAAACGTAGTTTTATAGGAAATGAAAAAAACTGTCTAATTCTGAAATTTTAAGGCATTTTTCATGTTTTATTGTTTAAATTAATGTTTTAAATTTTGTTGAACTTATCTAATGTAGAGTAATCAATATTTTGAGCTTTTGTTAATATTTACTGCAGATACGGGATATTGATGCAATTAAGTTCTTAAAAAATGCAGATACGGGATTTTAATATTGGAACAACTTTGAACGATCTAAATAAAATAGCTGGATTGAGTAAAGGCTTTAATGAAAAAAAAATATTTGAATATTGAATACAACGTAATAAACATTCTTTAAAAAACAAAAATAAACATTCTTAACAATATTCTTATAGTCGTAGATATTTAAAAAAATATATATACCTTTAGGCTTAAGGTTTGATAATACATAGCTATTAATTATTCAGTCGGAATATTATCATAAAAGGCATGACAATCGTCAGGAATGAATGATTTTAAATCTTTCAAATGATTAAATTTATCTATTTTAATTTTAAGTCTGTTCAAATGAAGCCTTGAATATTGAGTCACTTCAAATCCCTTTGGATTGATTCGCGCAGGTAGTGGTTGATACTCATGGCTAAAGTTGATCTTAAAATGAATTTTTTTTTCAACTGGACAATATTTTAGCGCCCTTAAATCCGTTACAGTTGGGTCATTCACCCTTGTACCAGGGCGAATACTTTTGTAAACGATTTCCCTCACTGCATAGTTTCTAAAAATTGTATGGTTCAACAAAAAGGCTCTATATGGTTGTGGTTTTGCTCTCGCTTCTTCTGTTACTCGAATGTAATCATGAGGTAAGTAAATTTTTCTGTTCTTAAGTTTAACTTCTATGAGTTGATGGACACTATCACACTCCATTTGCGTGTGTCCTTTCACCAAATACTTTTGCTCAATTGTCTGTCCTCTTTTTATTGCAAGGTTTACCAGAGCATTAGACAAAACTGCATTTCTATTTTGGTAACAGCATCCATCTGACCATAATATAACTGGCAAATTAGTATTTCTCTTCTTCTAATTGTTTTCATTTCTCAAATAATACCAGTATGTTCCACCTCTTCTGGAAGGCTCGATTCCTTTGGATGATCTTTTTGTTGTGGTGTACTCCATATTTCCGGTGATATAAGCCCTTTTCTCCCCCCAGTCCATGTTTCCCCAAAATGCTTCAAACATGAGTCTTCTTTCGTCTTCTGTGAATGTATTACAGAAATGTTTAGAAGATTTTTGACATACACTTGATCTGCAAGAATCGCCCATTTTTCTTTCTGGCCTGTTAATTCCGTAAGTAATTTCTTTCTTTTTGTTTCTTTGATAACCTTCATACCTCATTCCCCTCATTCTTTTGTACTTTGTTTTATTGACCAACCAGTCGGCTTTATCTGCGTTTTTCTTCCGTTCCTTATTATCAGGGTGAGAATCCGGATTATCAGGAGAATCGCCATCTTCCAAATATTCATTATCGCTGTCATTAAAATCAAGATTCAAAACTTCTTTATCGCTTGTCTTTTCTTTTTGAAGTGACTGGTAATCTATTTTTTCATTTTCTCCATTTTCTGTGTCACTAAGAACCTCCCTTATCAGTTCTGCAACTTTTTGCATATTGTTAGTTTGGTAGTATTCCACTTCGGTTTTATTGTGTGTATCCCCATTATTTGTAGGAACTGTTTTATTGGATTCTAATACTGGAATGTTTTGACTTTCAAAATCAGAGTTGCTGTATTCATTAGTTTCTGATAAAGTGCCATCAGTATTTACTGTGTAAGTGGTGGTTGTTGTTTCTTCTGGGTGACTTTTTAAAGCTATCAGCAGGATCTTCTTTGCTCGTAAAGAATTCATCTAAAAAAAAATGAGCCAGATAGTTGTTAGCTGAACTTTCCTCTAGTAAAATTTTTCTTATGAAACCAAGAAGACATATTGAAACGCAACCGTCTGAAGCTAGAACAATTTTTGTTTATCAAATTATTCTCTTAGGAGATATGAAGAAGTATAATGTCTGAATACCGATACAACCCCGACTCAGTCTCCATCTTATTTTTTTTAAGAACCACTTCATTCTCTACCCAGGATAAACCATTGCTATCAAATTGCTTTACCATGATCTAGAAACGTTCGAGTTTACCGCCAAAATGCCAACTATGCTAACATCCCGTATTGTAAAGAAAAGTTTCAAGTGGCATTATAACTACACTAAAGTATTTTTAAGAAAATATCAGTTAAGGCATATTACATTATCATGTAACTACAATATAAACCACAATTAACTTACCTTTTATAGATTTTTGCACAATAAACAATCACGTGTTTACCAGCATGATGTAAACGCCTACAAAAACAACACTGAACTAGCAGATACGGGGTATTTTTTCGAGCTTCCTAGAGTGGATCAGATACGGCGTATTATAAACGGTCGATTTAAAAATATTTCCCAAGGACTTACAGATACCGGATATTGTAATAATGTGTGAAATATCCTTAGCTTCACATTGCTCAGTAAATCTAAAAATCGTAAAATTGACAGATACGGGGTATTAGAATTAGGCCATCGATATATATTGTTGAGGTATTGTTGAGTCCTTAGACTCACGGTTAAGGAGATATAATTTCTTGAATTTTTTTTCTCAAATTTCTCGAAATTCCCCCTTTAAACCCTCATAAGTTATATATATATATATATATATATATATATATATATATATATATATATATATATATATATATATATATATATATATATATAATGTTATATATATATATATAAGTATACATAAATATATATATATATATATATATATATATATATATATATATATATATATATATATATATATATATTATATATATATATATATATACAGTGCTTTTTCATGATGAAAGGAACAAATTCATTAAAAAAATTAGGTTTCTATTTCATGTTAAAATCCTCGGACAGGTCGATTAGTATTTTTATTTGGGCATTTTTCGCAATAAAAATTTTGTATACAGGGTGTCTCATTCAAGAGCTATGGCTTTGTCATTAGTTTTTTTAAAGGTAATACCCTGTATATTATTTCACTTTACAATTCTACGATAAAATTCTTATCACTTTTTGTGAACATACCATATGCCTCAACTCGATGGATTGCCAGAAACGGAGATAGTGGGTAATGAGAGGTACGATATGAAAACACACAAAATGTAATTACTAATTTAATTTTTTAACATATGTTCAATCTGTTGTCCGTTTACTTCGAGACATTTTTTGAAGTCGATTCAATGTTTCCCGTTGCACATTTTTCAATTACTTCTGGACTGATAAGTTCTTATTTCCTGCCTGATTCTCTCTTTTAGATCATCAATATTATTTGGTCTATTCAAATAAACTTTAGACTTCAAATAACCCCATAAGAAAAAATCCAATGGGGTTATGTCCGGTGATCTTGGCGGCCACTCAATCGGACCTCTCCGTCCTATCCATCTGTTGGAAAAAGTTGCATCAAGAAATTGTCGAACAGCGATTGAATAGTGAGGAGGTGCCCCATCTTGTTGAAACCATATCTAGTTATTAGGTATGTCAGGATCTTGTGGGTTAGGAAACAAAACAGCTAAAGCCGGAATGAGTTCGAACTGGAGAAAGTTCAAGTAGTCCTCTCCGTTTAGTGTTCCTTCAAAAAAATAGGGACCAACTATACGATTTCGAACAATCGATGCCCATGTATTAATTTTTTGAGGCCGCTGTGTGTGGCATTCTTGCATCCAATGAGGATTCTCGGTCGCCCAATACCTACAGTTTTGTCTGTTGACGTGGCCATTTAAAGTAAAGGTGGCTTCATCAGAAAAAATTATGTTTGTAATGAAATTTAGATGTTGATTATGAATTTCAAGAATCTGCTCACAAAACTGTACTCTGCGGTCAAAATCGTCTTCTAATAATTCATGTACCAGCTTATTTTTATAGGGATGATACTTATTTACCTTAAGTATTTTATGCACGGACCCTACTGATAAATTGAAATTATTGGTAATTGAAGTAATGGATGTATGAGGGTTATCTTGGGTTTCTAGTAGAACGTTCAGCACTGTTTCTTCAGATACTCTCGGTGGTTCTTCCTTTAGGTAAAATCTCTAACGTGGCCGTGATCTCCTGAATTTTGATTCAATTTTGCTGACTGTCGATCAAGTAATTGGCGGACGATCAGGATGATTTTCATTGAATAGATTGCAGACTTCTTCTTGTGGACCGCACCCTATCTCCAAAACCAATCATCATAAGTACTTCAATACGTTCTCATTCAAGTAATTGCATTTTCATTGTCAATGAAGAAGTGTAGTGCCTGGAGCGTTAAAAACGTGAAAACTGCGGACTATACAGCACCAGTGAATGAATTCAGATGGTACATGTGAAATTTCATTCTTCAGATTTAATGACAATGTTTACCTAAATTTTTTTTGTAATTTTAATCCACATTTGACATCTCCAGGTGCTCCACTATCTCCGTTATAATCTGGGATTCCATCATGTTGAGGCATATGGTTAGTTCACCAAAAAGTGATAAGAATTTATCGTAGAATTGTAAAGTGAAAATAATATACAGGGTATTACCTTTGAAAAAAACTAATGACAAAGCCATAGCTCTTGAATGAGACACCCTGTATACAAAATTTTTATTGCGAAAATTGCACAAATAAAAATGCTAATCGACCTGTCCGTGGATTTTAACATGAAATAGAAACCTAATTTTTTAATGTATTTGTTCCTTTCATCATGAAAGCACTGTATATATATATATATATATATATATATATATATATATATATATATATATATATATATACTATATATATATATATATACTATATATAATATATATATATATATATATTTATATATATATATATATATATATATATATATATATATATATATAATATATATATATATATATATATATATAGTATATATTATATATATATATATATATATATATATATATATATATATATAAATGATATATATATATATATATATATATATATATATATATATATATATATATATATATTGTTGAGGTATTGTTGAGTCCTAAGACTCACGGTTAAGGAGATATAATTTCTTGAATTTTTTTTCTCAAATTTCTCAAAATTCCGCCTTCAAACCCTTATAAGTTTTGTATTGATACCTGTTAAAACCCAAGTTTTTCAACTAAATATTCTTTAGTAGTTTTCATTACAACTGTTGGTATCAAAGGCGCATACGAGGATTTTTATTCCACAACATTAGTGATTTTGTGAAAATGAATCAAATTAAAAATTGAATGTTGAAAAAAGTAACAATAATAAATTAAGAGCTCCACACTCCTTTATAAACTTCTTTACTCAATGAAATTTTCAACGGTGTACTACACATTGATAAGAAAAAACATTTCAGCTTCGAATTGCGGATACAGAGAGGAGAGAAATAGATTTATTGTCATATAAAATTACAAAATTTTGTAGACAAAGCACATATAAATTAAAAATAAAGTTAAACAATGATAACTAATCAAACAAAACACACTTTCAATAGTTGAACAAAACAAGAATATATTGAAATAGAAGAACAAAACAGAAAAACATTTATGAGTCAATTATGTAAAACAAATGTTAAGAATCAATATATTTGTCAATTAAACTAATTATAGAGATATAGAATGTTATATATATACCAAAAAAAACAAGAAACATTAAAAAACATTGAAAAAAACATTAAGACATACCTATTGCCACCAAATGTGAAACTTAAGGGTCTATGGTACATTGTGAAATTCAGTTACAGAATAGAATTCTACTACTGAGTGAAATGTTCTCTCCAAAAAAGCCTTAGTCGAACTTCGGAACTTCTTATATGTACTTATAGATATTTGCTCCAATCGTAGGTGACTGTATAACTCCGGCATTTTAGGTAAAGGAATTTTTTGTTGAGACAGAGGTGGGTGCTATTAAATAAATATCGGTATCTGAATTTCTTGTGGGATATTTATGATTTGGTCTTTCTGAAAAGTTTTGAATGTGCTTGCGAACCAAACAGATGGATTAGAATATGAATAGTGCAGGAAGAGTCAGAATTTTAAATTTTTTAAATTAGGATTCGCAATATTTCCTTCTGCTCAGATCAAACATATAACGAATTGCTCTTTCTTGCAATCTGAAAACGAACAAAAGTTAAATTACTAACAATGATTTCATATATCACTGTTCTCTAGTTATAAATTTTGGTCTAACTGTTACGGTAGCTAGTTATTTGTTGAAGCAGAAATATTTCTGTTGCTCAAGATACATATAGCTTTCTACTTTTTCAATAGGTTGGCACTCAATAGTTATTTGCGGATCTTCTTTGCACAATATTTTGGTCCTATTTAAGTTCATTTGTAGTTCGATCTTGCTGAGCTCTTCGTCCACTTTAAGCAGCATTTCCCGTAGGTATTTTGGATTTTCTGCAATGAGCACCACATCATCGGCAAACCTCAAATGTTCTCCATTGATTAGTATACCCTTCTCTTCCCACTAGACACTCCAAAATGCTCCCTCAAAAGTTAAATTAAATAGCTTAGGAGATATAGTATCTCCTTGACGGATACCTCTATTAACGTTTATTTTGTTCATGTTCCGATGTAGTTTAATTATAGACGTTGAGTTCAGAGGCGGATTAAACGTTCAGAGCGCCGTAGGCAAGCATCTCATCGGCGCCCCTATATTAAAAATAACTCGTACTATAGTTTGACCTAAACCGATGTACCTACCGCCCCTTCGGAAAATGCGGTGAGATGGGGGCCAAGGAAAAAAGAGTATGAGTTTACTTGAGATCGATATTGTCGGACAATATCAGATGCTAATGGCAAACAGTTTGCCATTAGCATCTGAAGAAGGTGAAGTTCCACCGAAACGTGCGTCATGCATTATTTCTTATAATAAATGTGTAAATTTTTATTTTCAACCATTGTTTTAATATGTTTATTAATTTATACCAAGTATCGGCGCAATCAATCCAAAATAGTTTTATTATCTAAGTAGGTGGCTTACTCACTGGAGCAATTAATTTTATGCTATATTGTATATTTTTTCTTTCATTTACAATTCCGCTTGCACGCCCCTTTGTACCCTCGCGCCCCTAGGTACATGCCTACTTTGCCTTAAGGATAATCCGCCTCTGGTTGCTATATTATATATACTTTCTAAGAACTGAGTATATCTGTGATCTATTCGTGCGTCCCTTTAGCTATTCATAAGTGCCAAGTGTTCTATAGAATCAAATGCCTTGTAGAAATCTATAAACACGAGGCAGATGTTAAGGTTGTACTCTGTGACTTTTTCCATAAGCAGTCTCATCATCAGGAGATGATCGCATGAACTGTAGTTCTTCTAGCCTCTTCTACAGGCTGGTTGTCATCTACTTTGTTTGCAATTCTGTTCGTTAATATTCTTGTGAAAAGTTTCTAGATATGGGAAAGTAAACTAATAGACCTGTAATTTTCTAGATCTGATTGATCACCCTTTTTGAATAAAAGAAATACTATAGCGGTATTCCACGTATCTGGTATTTTCCCTTCTTCCAGGCATTTATTAAATAGTTCGCATATTTCTGTGATTTTAGCTTTTCCTCCTTCTTTTATAACTTCTATTGTTATGTCCTCATTTCCAGGTGCTTTGTTGTTTTTCATGTCCTTTAGGGCCAGCATTATTTCGTCTTCATTTATGTCGGGCATTTCTTCGGTATATGGGATACTCATTTGTTCGGGAAGTATATATGTAGTTCCTTGTAAAAGTTTTCCGTTATTTCCATTATTTGTTCCACGTCCATTGTCTCTATGTCGTCTCTGTTTTTAAAAAATATTATCTGCCTTCACTTTTTTCATGCATTTTAGGTTTTTATTCTCGTCTATCGCCCTCTCAATTTGAACTTCACAGTATTCTTGAAGATCTTTTCTAATTAGCTTTCTCGTTTCTTTAGATATCTGTTTGTATTCTTGACAGTTTATTTCTTTGGTCGATTTTTTCTCTGTTTTTTCACATAACTTCTCAATCTTTACTTTTTTCGTTTTAGCTACCTTCTGAGCCGCCTCTTCAAGTGATGTTGCTCGCTAAGTCTTCCAAGATGGGAGGGTTAATTTCATTTTCATATTCTTCAATTCTTTGTTTCAAGTTTTCCTCATACACTTCTCTAAGGCCCTTCAATCTGTTTAAATCTATCTGTCTTGGTCTTTTCTCTTGTCTCGTTGAAGGCGTTGAAGGCTATTTTAAATGAATTTAGGACACTCAAGTCTTTTATTATTTATTTTCTACTAGATATGATGTAGTTAATATTATTCTTAGTGTGTCCGTAGGGACTAATCCACATCCATTTCCTTTGTTTCTTCTTGATAGAGAATGAATAATTCATTGCATATAGCTGTTTTTGGAATAAAAAGTCAAGCAACATATATCCTCGTCCATTCCTTTCATCAAAGCTGAACTAACCTAAGTTCTCTTCTGAGTCATCTTTTTGTTCTCCAAGTTTGGCTATAAGGTCCCCTATGATGATTGTATGTGAGCTTTTATTTTGATTCATTATTGCTGATATGTCTTGGTGTAATGATTAAACTTCTTCGTTGGAGTAAGTCGAGGTTGGTGCATAGCACGTGATGCATTTAAGTGTCTATTTAGGCGAGATTCTAAGTGTTATTGCAGCAACTCTATCGGACATGTTCTCATATTCTGTTACATAAGGTGTTATTTTGT
>JARQZK010003718.1:60000-80000 GCA_030704885.1 Cynegetis impunctata
AGAAAATTTATCCCACGCTCTGGCAAATCCTTTGTGGGAGTGGAGTATTATTTTGTTTATTTACATTTTAGGAATTATAATTAGAGTAGGTTGTCATATTATAGGAAAGAAAATGGTATGCATTAATTTATGTTATATGAAATTTCGTCAAACTTATGTTAAATAAACTTATATTATATATATATATTTATATATATATATATATATATATATATATATATATATATATATATATATATATATATATATATATATATATATATATATATATATATATATATATATATATATATATATATATATATATATATATATATATATATATATATATATATATATATATATATATATATATATATATATATATATATATATATATATATATATATATATATATATATATATATATATATATATAAATTATTTATATATATATATATATATATATATAGATATATATATATATATATATATATATATATATATATATATATATATATATATATATATATTTCTTACGAGTTATTGTAATCGCAGAAAGGATAATTCGTGGTGGAACTGTTGGAAATGATAGTAGCACCGCTTGATCAATTTCGTTCGCGATAAGTCCTGCTGAACCTTTGAATCCAATATTCATGAAATTGAATTCCCGAAGACAACTTAGCAACAGGAAATATTATCATCACTAAGAACAATGGAATCCCTCGAGGCATTTCTCATTGATGCCAGAGGGATCTCAGGTTGATTATACGGTTCACCAAAACCCGCAATGATGCTACAGTGGGTATTTGTACTCCAAACGGATTGTTCATTCTACTAGTAGGGAACAAATGCACCTGCTCGCAGCCAGAATAACTCTATTTCACTTGATGCCATGTAATGTTTACTTTTCTGTTTTAATAACCTTATCTTATATTTTATAGTTCATAAATATTCTTCAATTCAGAGATATCAGAAAATTTTGTCAATTTCATTAAAGGATCATTACCGGCCATAGACTTTCCATTATCAATATCAAGTGATAGGTGCTTTGAATCGAAGAATTATTTCTATATATATATATATATATATATATATATAATATATATATATATATATAATATATATATTATATATATATATATATATATATATATATATATATATATATATATATATATATATATATATATACATATATAAATATATATATTTATATATATATATATATATATATATATATATATATATATATATATATATATATATATATATATATGAATTAGAATAAGAAAGTTGGCTTGATTCACTTGTGGAATCTATTCATGAAAACTGGTAGTGATTCTTAAAGCAATGGTGGTAGAATGGTGAAATTGTTTAATTTTTGCAATAGCAATCGTAATAGTAGAACATAGTTTTTTACTATTTTGTGATTATAATCATCGTGAAATCAAGTTTTAATTTTGTATAAATATATTTATATATATATATATATATATATATATATATATATATATATAAATATATATATATATATATTTTTATATATATATATATATATATATATATCTATATATATATATATATATATATATATATATATACCTATATATATATACCTATACCTATACCTATATATATATATATATATATATATATATATATATATATATATATATATATATATATATTTATATATAAACGCTATAGGTTGTTACCCAGATAGTGTTTCTGACCACGATTTATATTGGGGAACAATTAGAAATATGTAAATTCACTCAGAATCAAACATACTGCACTGAAGGGAACTAATGCAGATTTTCGATGAGGTTGAAGTTTGCTATAGGTAATTCACCGTTGGATTGTGAATGAATATATCGTGGAATACATATAAGCAGCTCCTTCGAACAGTTGTTTCGTTACTCTTGAATTATTAAAGAATTTTCCTTGTTCACTTTATGTGGTATACCATTATCAATTTTTCAGTCCGTTAGATAAACTCATTTTGCATCTGCGATACTTGAGTGCAAGGATGAATTCTCCATAAGATTTCGCTTACTGGTGGAACTATACTGCTTTATTTGAAAGGAGAAAATTTATTTCAGAATTAATTTAATATCATTCCTTGAAAATGTCCAGGCAAGATGATTCGTTTCTCAAGTTTCTAAATACAGTAAATAAAGACGAGCTCTATAATCGAAAAACCGAATAGCAGAATAATTTCAACGATATTTCAATCATTTGCATCATCGAACGTCGATAAACATTGAAACTGTGAATGAATCATAAAATTCAAATGTTTATTTTTGAGCCCAATATTCTGATTCTTCAAATGAATATGGAGTTTTGAATCAATTTTTCGAAGAAAAATTATAATCATAATATAATTTTTAATAATCACGAAAAAGCCAGCTCCTCACGTTCTTGTTTTATTTTCTCTCATCAATTTCAGCAAGTTGGCAATGAATATCTCAGATTATGAACCAGGAAATTGCTGTAGAATGAAATCGTGAAATATGCCGTTATGTTCTGAACTATTATCAAGTGGAGAATAGATGGAGATGAATAACAATCGATCAGGAGTTGAAACCGTGAGTTTATCCAAACTACGTCCCGGAATCGCTTTGTTCGAACAACGTCAGTTCATCAAGCTTTATCATAACTCTTATGTTATGAGTGATTGTACTTACTCATAACTCCATTTATCTAATTTTTGTTTGGCATTATTATTATTAGGCTATGCAGTTCAATATTTCAGAGGATTAATTCAAGTACCTTGGTAGAAACTCCCCAGCTCGTTCGAATTCGATTTCATGCACTAGAGTTACTCAAGATAAATGCTGGTTCGATGTTTAGGTATCAGTACTGTCCAAATAGGAGTCATCCAATTTAGAATTCGTTCAAGTGAATTAACATTTCTCTAGATACGTGCTTATATTCCGGTGCTGACGCTTTGTGAAATACTGATCAAAACAAACTGACAATTTTGCGATTTACACGAAAATTTATATATATATATATATATATATATATATATATATATATATATATATATATATATATATATATATATATATAATATATATATATATATATATATATATATATATTATATTATTATATATAATATATTATATATATATATATATATATATATATATATATATATATATATATATATATATATATATATATATATATATATATATATATATATAGAGACTGGCCAACAAATTACAACTTATACAAATAGAAAACCTTAATCCGGAAGAAGCGCTGTATACATGAAGCAGCGAGTGAGCCTCTGGGACGGGTGGAAAATACAAAAAAAAACAAAATTCAGAGTGGTGGTCAGAAGAGGTAGGAGAATTAGTTGAAAACAAAAAGAAAGCCTATAAACACTAGCTGAATACACAGGACAACGGTGATCGATACAGATAGGTGCAGTTGGATAGGAAGGTGAAGTCAATGGTAATACGGAGTAAGAACGAAATGTGGGAGAAAAAGTGTGAAGAGCTGGATAGATGTATGGGTGGAACAAGAGTTGCTCAAGCCTAGAGAACTATTAAAAATTTAAGTAAGGACGAGAGACAAACTAATAATCAGAAACAATGAGTGGACAGAATATTACAAACAGTTATTGACGGAAAACAGAGCGGAATTTAGTGCACATGATATATCAGTTGATACAATATATTATAATACACAAGTACATGAGATAACGGTTGAAGAAGTGAAAGAGACCCTGAAAAAGACAAAAAAAGGGAAAGCAGCAGGCCTGGAAACATCCCTATTGAACTAGTTGAATATGGCCCCGATATACTTCTGGAAGTTATGACAAAAATTTCTAATAAATGTATGGTGGAAGGACATGTAATTCCAGATGACTGGAATGTAGCTTATATAAGCTCGATTTTCAAAAAAGGAGAAAGAGAATGTGTCAGAATTATCGGGGAATCAGTGTAACTTGTGCAGTGGGGAGGTTGTCCTATTCTTAAAAATAGGATTGAAACTTAATTCAAGGATATAGAAGAACAAAGTGGTTTTCGAGCCGGGAGATCATGTACGGACAATATCTCTGTTCTACAACAGCTGCTTGAAAAACGAAAGGACAGGAACCTAGACACCCACCTACTATTTGTTGACTTAGAGAAGGCCTATGATAGGTTCCCGATACAAAAGTTATTTGAAACCATGACGAAGATTGGCCTTAATTGGATATATATCCATTTGGAATTTATATCGTTATGCCAAGAGTGCCGGAAAATGTGGAAATTCAATTTCAGAAACCTTTCCTGTAACCAAAGGCCTCAAATAAGTATCTATCACCCACGCTTTTTCAAATCTACATACAAGAAGCATTGACACAATGGAGAAGACAAGTATCGAGCATAGGAATAGACATAAACAACGATTACCTTACTACCTTTTTCTTCTCTGACGACCAGGTTGTTGTGGCTGGTGATGAGGATGGATTTTATGCTTCGAAAATTATTAGATGCCTATAGAAAATGGGGATTAAAAATAAGATTGAAGAAAACAGAATATCTGGTTATTGGAAATGTTGAAAGTGATCTAGAACTAGAAATCAACCAAATAATTAAAAAATGTGATGAATTCAAATATCTAGGCAACATATTTTCGAAGGAAGGAGCATCCAAGAAAGACATACACCATAGGACACAGCAAGGTCGCAACAGCATTCGGATATTCGACTCCCTATTATGGTCAAATCAGATAAAGTTAAGTACAAGAATGACAATTTACCAATCAATAGTGGAGCCAATCTTAACTTACGGGTCGAAATGTTGCCACTTTTCGGTCAAAGACAAAAAGGATATGGAGACTGTAGAAATGGACTACCTAAGACGAACATCAAGAGTCTCAAGACTGGAGCGTATCCTAAACGAAGACATCAGACGTCGAACAAGAAGAGTGTATACGAGTTCAGATCGAATAGAGTCCAGACAATTTATATGGTACGGACATGTTATGAGAATGACCGACGAACGCTGGTCAAAAAGAATTTTAAATTATGTTCCTCAAAGTAAGAAGAGAAGAGGAAGACCAAGCACATCCTGGATGCAAGGAATTATGAAAACCATGGCTGATCGGGCACTAAATGATGACGATCAGAAAAATAGAGAAACGTAGCGATCGAAATGCGGGATGCGGCAAAGGCCGCATATATATATATATATATATATATATATATATATATATATATAAATATATATATATATATATATATATATATATATATATATAAATATATATATATATATATGTATATATATATATATATATATATATATATATATATATATATATATTTGGAACATGTTTTGGAGTAAAAAGTTGTCAATTGATATTGAAGACTTATAAACAAAATATTATATAAATAAATCCTGATAAATAAAATATTAAGTATATTTTCTCTATGAGCCATGTGTTGCTTAGAACAAACATCAGACCATAACAAGAATGAAAAAAAACTCTATTCCAGCAAGCTACATTAGAAAGGCAGGTTTTTTTTAACGTATCCAGTTCAAAAAATCTATTCATTCCATTGAGACTTTTTTTCTAAATTCAAGCCAATTTTCACTGATATACACTAAATCAATCGCATCCAAGATATACGAAACTAACTACTTACAAACTTTCAACCCTATTGCTCTTTAATTGAACATAAACTGCTCCACAGAAGTTAAGGAAGTTCAGAAATATTGGAAATTTTTTCATTTTTTGTACCAATTATTTGAATATGAGAATTCTGAATGTTTACTCACTTATCTTACTTATTTTTTTGCCCATTTATTTATAAGTTTCACAGGTTTAGGTGAAAATTTATTTTTATTATCTGTAGATTTGTAGTACAAAATCAGTTCACCCAAAAAATCGAAAAAATTAAGTTGAGTAAAGGGTATGGCCTGACAACGCCTTTGCATACCTTCGATCAGACTGTTGAAGTAACCTTGATCAATTTATCTCCAGAGTTGCGGTGAAAGCTTTCTGAGTGTATGTGGAGGTGATTGATGAGAACCCAAAGCTCTTTGTAGCTGATCCCGATAGTGTTCAATGGGTCTGAGGTCTAGCGACCGAGGGCAGGGTTAAATGCACAAAATAAATGAATTTCCAGAGCTTCATCTACAATTCTCGCACGATGTGGTGGCGCATTTTCGCCCCAAAAAAAAAATTGCCCCAATAGCAACATGAAACAATGGAATAATATTGTCAATGACTTGGTCTACGTAAATATGCGCATTCATGGTAGCATCATGCACCAACAATTATGTACATCCATTGAATCAAATGCTTTCCCAAACAGTAACTGTATCACCTTTGAACGGATGCAGGAGTGGTAGATCTTGGCCGTACACTTCTCGGTAATGTATCCAGTTTCTCGATATCTGACGAGTTGGAAAATACGCTTTAACCAACTTGAAAGAAATTCGCAATCTCTCTGATTACGTCCCCCCTCGATCATACTACTACATCCGCACGAAGTTTACGTCGAGGCATTATTGCGAAACAGATTATTAGATTTTGAATCAAAGTTGATTTTAAGAACGTAAAACATCAACTGATAGAAAATTCTCATGAATGAGCAATTGGTGGACAAGGATCGGCATTTTTTGAAACGGACATTCTGAACTTTTATGGAACATTATATATATATATATATATATATATATATATATATATATATATATATATATATATATATATATATATATATGTATATAGATATATATATATATATATATATATATATATATATATATATATATATATATAATATATATATATATATATATATATATATATATATATATATATATATATATATATATATATATATATATATATATATATATATATATATATATATATATATATATATATATATATATATATATATATATATATATATATATATATATATATATATATATATATATATATATATATATATATAATATATATATACAGTGCTTTCATGATGAAAGGAACAAATTCATTAAAAAATTAGGTTTCTATTTCATGTTAAAATCCTCGGACAGGCCGATTAGTATTTTTATTTGGGCATTTTTCGCTATAAAAATTTTGTATACAGGGTGTCTCATTCAAGAGCTATGGCTTTGTCATTAGTTTTTTTAAAGGTAATACCCTGTATATTATTTCACTTTACAATTCTACGATAAATTCTTATCACTTTTTGTGAACATACCATATGCCTCAACTCGATGGATTGCCAGAAACGGAGATAGTGGGTAATGAGAGGTACGATATGAAAACACACAAATGTAATTACTAATTTAATTTTTACATATGTTCAATCTGTTGTCCGTTTACTTCGAGACATTTTTGAAGTCGATTCAATGTTTCCCGTTGCACATTTTCAATTACTTCTGGACTGATAAGTCTTATTTCCTGCCTGATTCTCTCTTTTAGATCATCAATATTATTTGGTCTATTCAAATAAACTTTAGACTTCAAATAACCCCATAAGAAAAAATCCAATGGGGTTATGTCCGGTGATCTTGGCGGCCACTCAATCGGACCTCTCCGTCCTATACATCTGTTGGGAAAAGTTGCATCAAGAAATTGTCGAACAGCGATTGAATAGTGAGGAGGTGCCCCATCTTGTTGAAACCATATCTCGTTATTAGGTATGTCAGGATCTTGTGGGTTAGGAAACAAAACAGCTAAAGCCGGAATGAGTTCGAACTGGAGAAAGTTCAAGTAGTCCTCTCCGTTTAGTGTTCCTTCAAAAAAATAGGGACCAACTATACGATTTCGAACAATCGCTGCCCATGTATTAATTTTTTGAGGCCGCTGTGTGTGGCATTCTTGCATCCAATGAGGATTTTCGATCGCCCAATACCTACAGTTTTGTCTGTTGACGTGGCCATTTAAAGTAAAGGTGGCTTCATCAGAAAAAATTATGTTTGTAATGAAATTTAGATGTTGATTATGAATTTTCAAGAATCTGCTCACAAAACTGTACTCTGCGGTCAAAATCGTCTTCTAATAATTCATGTACCAGCTTAATTTTATAGGGATGATACTTATTTACCTTAAGTATTTTATGCACGGACCCTACTGATAAATTGAAATTATTGGAAATTGTAGTAATGGATGTATGAGGGTTATCTTGGGTTTCTAGTAGAACGTTCAGCACTGTTTCTTCAGATACTCTCGGTGGTCTTCCTTTAGGTAAATCTCTAACGTGGCCGTATCTCCTGAATTTTGATTCAATTTTGCTGACTGTCGATCTAGTAATTGGCGGACGATCAGGATGATTTTCATTGAATAGATTGCAGACTTCTTCTTGTGAACGCACCCTATCTCCAAAACCAATCAACATAAGTACTTCAATACGTTTCCTCTCAAGTAATTGCATTTTCTTAAACAATGAAGTAGTGTAGTGCCTGGAGCGTTAAAAACGTGAAAACTGCGGACTATACAGCACCAGTGAATGAATTCAGATGGTACATGTGAAATTTCATTCTTCAGATTTAATGACAATGTTTACCTAAATTTTTTTTTGTACTTTTAATCCACATTTTAAATCTCCAGGTGCTCCACTATCTCCGTTATAATCTGGGAATCCATCAAGTTGAGGCATATGGTATGTTCACAAAAAGTGATAAGAATTTATCGTAGAATTGTAAAGTGAAATAATATACAGGGTATTACCTTTAAAAAAACTAATGGCAAAGCCATAGCTCTTGAATGAGACACCCTGTATACAAAATTTTTATTGCGAAAATTGGCCAAATAAAAATACTAATCGACCTGTCCGAGGATTTTAACATGAAATAGAAACCTAATTTTTTAATGAATTTGTTCCTTTCATCACGAAAGCACTGTATATATATATATATATATATATATATATATATATATATATATATATATATATATATATATATATATATATATATATATATACTGAAGGATACCACTGAATCCCTTTTCCACATAACGTACGGAATAGGTTCTTAAGTATTTGATTCAAGAAGAAGTTTTTGAGAAATTGAAAAACCTAAGAAGGATACCTTTCTTTTCTCTAATTTCCTGGATGTGTGGCTGTCTTTAGTTACGAATTACCTACGTACTTTTCAGTCTAATAACAGCAGGTACGCTAATATGAGATGAAAAAAGAAACCTCAGAAACTCTTGCAAACGTTATGTACAAAACATGACTTTTCACGTAATTTCAACTTTGTTCAAATTTACAGCTATTCTAGAGAAAATGAGAACTCTGGGTGTGATTGATGATTGGTTGGATATAATGAAGATGTGGATGGTGTTGAAAAAATTACATCAGTGTTTGAAAAAAGTAATAGAGAAAGAGGTGGATAGTTGAGCATATTTTAAGATATTTCCTCTTCTTTTTGAGTCTTTTTTCCGATATGAAAAATCTCAATTGGTTTTTGATATATTTGCAAAAAACCAAATCTTTCTTTTTTCAGTATATTGTTCATAACATTCTCAATTTTCGAGAGTCGAACTTCATTTTTTTCAAAAAATATCTACATGCTATACATACAATGAATCGAATGACACCTTGTTTATATTTTTTCGTGATTGCTGAAAAGAGTTGAACAAAAAGGCACTTGTTGTATGCAACAAAGATAAAACTCTATCATTGTTAAATCAATATTTCATTTGTAATATTTATGCTATTACTCAAGTGTTAACTGTATCTTTAATTTCAACAAAATTGAATTTATGCTTGATTTCTCTCATATTCCATATGAAAAAATAATGACACAATAACGGTAAGTAGCTGTTATGAATTTAAATGTATGTTGTTGATATGAATGATATTTGTAAAAATTATTCTGGGGAATACCTTGAAACGTACATAGTTATAATTTGTTGTGAATTATATACATATATTATTTGTGTCTTTATCAAGAGGTTCTCAGATATATGTATTTCATGAAGATTTTCATTACGATAAACTTAATTTTAGAGCAAATTCAATTTTATCTGAGTGCTTAGTTCGATTCTAGGAGATACTCCGATAGATATTCAAATTTAACTTCAAAGAATATTCAATGAGATTGGGTTGAAGAAATTATTTCGGAATTATTCCAGTGAGAAGTTATTCAGCATAGTTCTGCACTGCGGTGTAAGCTGCATTCACGTTTCAGTGCGACTATCGTGCAAAATTTCACTGCTGCAAAAGAATTAAGAGCAGGATGATTCATTTGCTTTGAGCAG
The DNA here is from genome assembly GCA_030704885.1 of Cynegetis impunctata. Taxonomy (NCBI): domain Eukaryota; kingdom Metazoa; phylum Arthropoda; class Insecta; order Coleoptera; family Coccinellidae; genus Cynegetis; species Cynegetis impunctata. The sequence continues at coordinate 70,219 of JARQZK010003718.1, forward strand.
GTGAGTCTTCAGATAATATTCTCCAGTAGTGAGCTGAGCAGTATTAAATACTTAGAATTCTTTTTATAGACCGCTGTGTCAGAGACACACTCATTATAGCAGAATATCTGGAACATAGTTTTATAGGTTGCATATAACATATGAATTGGACTGTAGGGCTGACATCGATGATATGAATGAACTGTATCAACTGATCGGTGCTATAAAGAGTGCATATCAACCAAATAACAATACAAGAAAATAAGTTTATTATTCTTCTGTTGTACCTTACCTACAAGACCTATCTTTTTCAACGTTTCGTTATATTTTATTAGCTATAGAATACTGCAATAAATTCAAAATTGGATCTTGGAGAAAAATTATGAATAACCCACTAATAAAACGAACAAAAGATAATTTATATCACAGAACTCAATAACAATTATATTAGGTAAACACTCAATAATTCAAGAAAAATTCTACTTTGTATTAATTGTTATATTTGTACAGTTCTCGAAATGAAAAACTGGTGCATTATTGGAAGAATTTTCAACAATTGCATAGTTTGTAGGAGATGAACTAACAGTAACCCAGTAATTGATGAGACTAACTTATTTGCTATATTTATTCGATTGCACCGAATTTTCTATGTATCTTTATTATCATATTTTCGAATGAAAACGTGACAGCAATAATTTACGCTTACTCAAATTTGCCATGATGATAATCAACTGCGTCTAAGCTAATGTTATTATTGCTACCCAGTGTGAGAATATTATTCTATTACAAGGGAGAGGAAGCAAATACATTTAAGTTGCATGGGGCAGAGAGAAAGAATTCCAGCATTCTGTGAACAAATTTGATATCAGAATTGGCGACTTCTGTGATGATCGTGAAGAAAAGACATTCCCAACCTATAAACAGAATCTTAAGAACCACCAAACAACGAACGCTATAACAAATTGACCATTTTCATATGACGTCACGCGACTTCGGCCATTTTGCCTGGAGGACAAACAAACCATTGTTATGCAAACAGTTGTGCCGAATTGTCATTTAAGTTTCATAATTTTTTGAGTTGTTTGTCGAATTTAAAGTTTTTTTCTGATTATTTGATTATTGTTGGAGTTTATTAGAGAAAATGCCATCGTTTTGTGCCGTGGTTAATTGTGGTATGAGAGCAAACCGAGACAAAGTGAGATTTTATATAGAATCCCTGCTGCCCTCAAGAATGCTGGTGATTATTCAAATGCTGTATCACTAGAAAGGCAAGAGAGATGGATTAAAGCATTGAGAAGGGGACCTTTTAGTGAAATTCAATTGAAATATGCACGAGTCTGTTATAAACATTTTATAAGAGGTAAGTTTACTTGAATCAGTGAAAAAAGATGAACTCTTTATTTAAAATATTTTTCAGGGGCTCCTGCAGAGTTATTGGATAAAGACAACCCTGATTGGATTCCAACCCAAAATATGGGGTACACAATTGCCAATTCTTTTGGTAAAACTCAAGTCAGCAGGTTTAAACGTTCGGTTAAACGGAAAAAGCAAGTAGAGCAGGTATGTAGTGATTTTGGTGTAATTGTTATATGACAGCAAATTAGGACCTTCATGAAAGTATATATTTATTTTTTTTCTGTAGGAAAATGAAGATGTAGACATTGACACTCCTAGTACAAATAAAGCAGTTACCATTGCAAGTCCTGTTAATGAAAATTCCTCAAATGTTGGCACACAAACAGAATTAACAACTGGAGATTTGAACAAACTTTTTGAAGATTTGAATTTCTGTAACACAAAGATTTATTCTTTAGAAGAAAAGTTGAAAAATTTTCAGATCAACTAAGATTTTTCCTTAAGACGTTGTGAATGTTTCACCTGAAATATAAGGTTTACTTTTAGTTATAACAATTAAGAACACTGATTAGTATGAGAATAAACCTAATGAATATCATTAAAATACATCTTACCTTGCCAATAACTACAAAAGCTGTTTCGTTCACTCTTTTCTCATAAATTTCTTGGACTAGTCCTGCTTCATACAATTTGAAACCTTGCAAGCTTTTATATGCTTTCATTTGCTGTCCAGTATAAAAACTGAAGGTGAGGATAAAATAATTAACCATATCGATGATGGATATTACTGGAATTGATGACAATGATATCAAATCTTGAGAGCTGGACTCCAAGAGATAGGGGTCTATATCATCAATAATTTTGATTTTCTGATCGTAGCGGCTCTTAATATCGGCAGGAAGTGATTGATAATAAGTACTTCTTTCCATTTTTAATATAAATTTATGATTCAAAGTTTTTTAGTACTTTTACTTTCAATAAACGTAAGCAAACAACGCAGAACACTGATAGTCGTAAATGGTTTGTTTGTCCTCCAGCCAAAATAGCGGACCTGTCAAAATCAGGTGTTTGAAAATGATCAATAATGAGAAATTACTCACAATGTGTAAACAGAGGTTATCTTCTAACCATCAAAAATTTCAAAACAAGGTAGGTATAATAGGTTCATGATATATAACTACATTCCGTAGAACTTTTCAATCAAATTTGCTATGAACTATAGTAGACATCGGAGATATATATAGCATATATATATATATATATATATATATATATATATATATATATATATACATATATATACATATATATATATATATATATATATATATATATATATATATATATATATATATATATTCATTATATATATATATATATATATATATATATATATATATATATATATATAAATATAAATATATTAATTTATATATATATATATATATATATATATATATATATATATATATATATATATATATATATATATATATATATATATATATATATATATATATATATATATATATATATATATATATATATATATATATATATATATATTATATATATATATATATATATATATATATATATATATATATATATATATATATATAATCTATATATATATATATATATATATATATATATATATATATATATATATATATATATATATATATATATAAATATATATCTAATATATATATATATATATATATATATATATATATAATATATATATATATATATATATATATTTATATATATATATATATATATATATATATATATATATGAATATATATATATATATATATTTGTAGCTTTTACTGAGATTCTGTTTCATATCCACCATACCTGAACATAACTGAATACTAGGTTATTCTGTTTTCAACCTGCAATCAGTTTGCGGTTTGATATAATTCAAGTTTGGGCAGCTTTATTGCACGAATCCAAAATACCACAAGTTTCCTCTCGTCTACAGCAGTAACTATTCTGATTTATTACCACTACTGATACCCACACCTTGATTTATATATTAGTAAGTGGAAACTGAAATTCGAATTCACCGCATCAGTAGGGTAGTGCTTCTAAATCCAATATTTTCGATAAATGGAGATGATTGAAATACGACCGAGGGAGTATTTGATGTTGAATGTTATATAAGCTCTCAGTCCAATCAATGAAAACTATGGATCCGCCTCCTTAAGCTAGATGAAAGTCATGATCAGGAGAATATATTTTTGAGAAATTTAGATATGTAAAATAATGTAAAGATAACAAATTTATTTTTCCAACTCTTAAGGTAATAGTAGATAAAAATAAAAAGTAATATTTCGAGAGGAGTCTTGCTTTATACGCAAAAAAGTATAGGTCTGTTATTATTCTAAAAACATACATCAATTGCATATTTTCGTATAGTTATAGATATGAATATATATATATATATATATATATATATATATATATATATATATATATATATATATATATATATATATATATATATATATATATATATATATATATATATATAAAGGACAAAATATTTGGGTAGGCAGAAAGTGTACTCTTTCAACACTATATGTCCGATATTTCGACAATGATTACTTTCATCTTCAGGGGAGCTTCAAAAAAATCTCGAGAATGATAACGAACAGTGAGGACACGTGCTCTCGCGAGCTCCTAACAAGTGAACTAAATAAGTTGAATAAGAAACTTTTAATTGATATAATAGTGTTGAAAACTTTACCTGAGGGTGTTACAAGTGAAATAGTGAAGTCATTCTTGTCGAAAAATTGGGATAAAACGATCAGTGAAGTGACTCAAATAAGTAAAGTGAATGAAATCACGGATGAAAGTAATTCAACCGTTGATTCCACTGATGAGCACAAAACTCTCAAAAAGTTAATACATCATTTGGAATGTAGAATAAGTGACCAAGGTGAAATTATTTCATTATTAAAGAATAAGAGTTCCGTATCGTATGAGAGTAAAAATGAGACGAATAATGGAGTCGGCCTAAAATCGATATCGAATTGTGAAGGTTATACTGGTATTGATCGAAATCCAAATCAAATGAAAGCATCTGGTAAAACAGGTGTTGAACGGATAAGAGATATAGATTTCTCTGGAATTAATGTACCACAAAAAAGTAAACATGAGAATAAAAATATTCTAAATAAGGATCCAACATTGACGCATACTGATAGTTCAATGAACTCGTATTCATTAAAAGCAAAACAAACACAGAAGAAAACAATAGTAGTTGAAAATAAGGATGTGACTGTGGGAAAAAAAAACAACCTCACAGGATGTTGAAAATGAATTTCAGCCAAAAATAGATGTGCTAAATTGCGAAAAACTTGAATCAAGGAACGCTGAATATTACGCTTCCTTTAAGCTGACAGTGCTGTGGAGTCAGATGTCTGAGGTGATGTCTCCAGATGTGTGGCCCAATGGGGTACATGTAAAATGATTTTTTTCGGGAAAAAAGTTCAGAAGGTCAAAAGCAAACAAAACCATAGAATATGACTCAACAATCGGTGATGAATACTACGACACTTCGGGTTTGTGTAAGAGGGATTGTGCCTGTCTTACATTGTTGCATATGAACACGCAAAGTATTAGGCATAAGGCTAATGAAATAGAAGCCTTTCTGCAAAATGAAAAAGTTGTCTATAAGGTTCTGTGTGTTACCGAACATTGGCGTTCCGCTGAGGAGGTGAATTTGTTCTCTTTAGATGGCTGGGTGGGTGCTGCCGCTGCTGTAAGAACAAAATCTACACACGGGGGCTCATTAATTATGGTGAGAAGCAACTTGAGATTCTCTCAGATGACCAATGTTGAGGGATTGTCCATGGAGAAGGAGTGTGAAGTAAGTGCAATATATCTGAATGATTACAGTGTCTACATTATATGTGTTTATGGACCACCTGCAGGTAATTTTGATGTTTTCTGTGATATTGTTGAAAGTATTTTAACCACAATGAGTAGTTCATCTAAGGTTATTCTGTGTGGTGATTTTAATTTGAAATTCAATTCTATTGACCAGAGGGCTAAAGTATTTTGTAACATATTAAGCTCTTATGGTCTGGAACAATTGATATTTGGACCTACGCGTTTGAAAAATTGTCTTGACAATATATTTGTAAATTTTAACTCTGACAAAATTTTGGCCGATGTAACTGAAATTGAATTTTCGGACCATAATGCTCAAAAGTTACATGTGGATCTCATTCCTGTGCATGATAATATAATTGTTAAAAGATGTAGACCTTTAACAGAGAGAGGCTTCTCTATGATGCATAGAATGCTAGAAAACTTGACCTGGGATTTCATAAAGAGTCCTAGTCTTAATTGTGAGGATGTTGTCAGCATATTTCAACAGAATATTGTTGATACTTTCCAAATCTCTTTCCCTGAAAAGTTAGTGCATACCTCTGGGTCTAGGTCTGGAGACAATTGGTTCACTGATGAACTGAGAGAAATCCGCAATAGGCTTAGGCTGTTTGATGATATGTTGGGTTATTATCATACTGAGAACTTGAAGGTTGCTAGGAAAAGACTAAGATTCACCTATAGGGCCACTTTGAAAAAATTTAAAAATGATTACTATGATAATATTATAGCTGGATCCAATAACATAAATAAAACTACTTGGGAATTGATAGATCGTAAGAGAGGCATCACTAAAAGAAAAAACCCTGTAAATATAAGGGCTGATAAATTTAATGATTATTTCAGGGAAATACCAGACTTGTTATTGAGTCGCATACCGAATTTTAACGGTGGTAATACGACAGAATTTTCCAGAAGAGTTCCATCTGAAGTTAAGTTTTCATTTGTAGAGGTGACTTATAATGAAGTCCGTGATATAATTAGATCTTTAAAAGATTCTAAATCTAGAGATTACTATGGATTATCCACGGGAATATTTAAAAGAAATATTAACACATTGTTGTACACCATAACGGACCTCCTGAATAGGTGCATCTCTGAAGGTGTATTCCCCCATGGCCTAAAAATATCAAAAACAATTCCCGTCTTCAATAAAGGAGATAGAAACGACGTAGAAAATTATCGCCCAATATCGTTTGTTCCCATATTGTCCAAGATATATGAAAAGGTGCTTTGTAGCCAAGTCATTAAATATTTTGAGCATGATAAGTTATTTTCAGACAATCAATTTGGTTTTAGGAGGGGCAGAGGTACGCCTGACGATATTTTGAGGTTTGTGAATGCTGCTCTTCGGTGTTTTGAGGAAGGAATGTTCGCGATGGCTGTTTTCCTGGATCTGAGTAAGGCCTTCGACTGTGTCTCCCATGAAATACTTCTGAATAAATTAAAAGGCTATGGATTTGATTTAAAAAGTGTCGGACTTATGGAGAGTTTTTTATGCAATGGAAGGCAGGTGGTGTTCTCCAGCGGTATGTATTCGGATGAGGTTTATATCAGAAGAGGTGTACCTCAAGGGTCTACCATTGGACTTATATTATTTTTAATTTTTGTTAATGATCTTTCTGAGTACTTGGCGGCGAGAAACGTTGAGGTAATAACCACTCTTTTTGCTGATGACACAGCTTTTCAACTCAGAAGCTCCGATATCAACATCTTAAAGGGAATCGCGAATGACACGCAGGCGATGGCCAGAAATTGGTTCTCCAGCAATGAGTTGTGTATAAATGAGGATAAGACACATAAGTTGGTCATGTCACTAAAGAGATTCGATTCCTCGGAAATGGATATGGATGTAAAGTTTCTTGGTGTGTATCTCGACTCCAAACTAAAGTGGGATTCTCATGTGAGCCATCTGTGCTCTAAAATCAGCAAAAATGTTTTTGTTTTGAGGTCTCTATCAAATTCACTATCGGCTGGAGTACTTAAATCTGTTTACCATGCTTTAATAGAGTCTAACCTAAGATAATGTATCATTTCCTGGGGGCATAGTGCACATATGGGAGCCGCCTTCAGATTTCAGCGTAGAGCGGTGAGAATACTGGGGGGATTAAAGTACCGTGATTGTTGTAGGAACACTTTTAGAGAGTTTGGTATTCTCACCCTCCCATCGCTTTTCATTTTGCAGAGTCTTCTCTATGTGCATGGTAATCCTGAGTTGTATACCACGAATTCTCGTTTTCATGCACATGACACCAGAGGCAGAGAGGATTACAGAAAGAAGTATTTCATATTCACGGTGGCACAGAATGGAGTAAACTTTATTGGTGTGGATCTTTACAATAGGCTGCCGAGGAGTGTCAGGCAGATGTCACGTAGTTCATTCTTGGGTAAACTTAAGAGTATTCTTGTGCGGGAGGTTATTTATAATGTCGGGGAGTTCGACAATGTTGAAGTTGATCAGTATTTTCGATGATTTACTGTTTTATGTGTGTGTATATTTTGTTGTATATATATGTTTTTTATATTTATATTATTTTGTTTCATTTGTTTCTTCAAAGGTTTTTCGTCGTACTATAGTAATTAATGAATATGATACTATAGTAATTATTTCGAACATTCTTTGACTGTTTTAATCTGTTTACATTAGATTATTTTATACTGTATTTATATATTACATATTTTTAACCTGACAACTTTATTTATATGTTTTATACTGCATTTATATATTTTATACTGTATTTATATTGCATATTTCAACCTGACGAGTGTAAACATGTAGATGTTCATGTAAGACATGCAAATAAATATTCATTCATTCAAATAAGCACAAAAGAAAAATCACAAAATGCTATATAATTAATTTAAGTAATGTTGTGTGAGGAATGAGTTGTTTTCCTTTTTTGAGTCAGTTGTATTTCCGGCTAATTTATGTATTTGTTATCAATGGCCTATTTGTGGACTGTAACTGTCATAGTTCGTATAAGAGTTTTCTTTTTGATGCTCTCTATATTGTCTACTTTCTTGATCAAGATGTCTGGTCGCGTCTCTTTTTTCAGTTAATATATAACGACGAAGTAGATTTTTTCCGTTTTCAAACTTTTGAATATTTTATTTTATGTCCTCAACAATGTTTTTCCTCTGAACTAATTATGATTTGTTTTATTTTATTGTGACTTGTTGACGTATAATTTTAGTTGATGATCATCACATGTTGTGTTCTCAATCAATAATGTTTTATAGAAATCGATAATGTTGTATCTCGATCTTCACATCTTTTGCAATCATTCTCAAAGACACAGTGAGTATTGTTGCTGTTGGTCGTCATATAGCGTTTTGTGATTTTTCTTTTGTGCTTATTTTTTGTTTCTTTCCTGAAGATTATTGGAAATATAGTGTCAAAAGCTTCTGCTTGCTGCTATACCCAAATATTTTATTCTAATCGTATCCTAACTAGTCATTTAAGACTACCCTGCTTCTATATATATATATATATATATATATATATATATATATATATATATATATATATATATATATATATATATATATATATATATATATATATATCTATATATATATATATATATATATTTATATATATATATATATTATATAAACGAATATATTTTTTCGTGAGAGTATTACAGTATAATAATTTCATTTCACATCAATTTCTTGGGTTCTCGTTAAATTCTAGCAGAAAATTGAAGAACACAATTCTCACTAGAACTCGAGCAATGTGCAGCTCTTTATCAGAATGCTAAAATGGTGAAGTGAAATGTAAAGAAAAACTGCTACAACGTTGTCGTAAGTAAATGAAAAAAACATGTCATGTAGACGGGCTGTGTCGTCTACAATACATAAATGTACTTTATAAGATAGATGTAATTACATATCGAGTCGAAAAACACACTTCAACAATTGAAAGTCCTTCATGAAATCTCCATAGATATATATATATATATATATATATATATATATATATATATATATATATATATATATATATATATATATATATAAAAAAGAGAGAAAATCAGTTTCATTCTCACAAATCAAAAGAACTATACGAAAATGATCTTCCCAAACAATTCGAATTTTATGAGAAGCTAATGAAATTTTCAATGGGTTATATTGATTTTGTGAGAAACTTATCTTTTCGAAAAGGAAATATTTTGTCTGAATGAGAATGTAAATGAATAACACTCTCGGTATCATAGCAATTATTCAAATGAAAGTTTGCCTGAAAGGTGGAGTGGTAGAGAAGGTCCAAATAAAAGGCCGGCAAAATTGCCAGATTTGACAACTTCAGTCTATTTCTGTGGGAGACAAATCTAAGTTCCATATAAACCGCCCAACTTCTATCCAAGACTTAAATACTGAATACGTGACGTAATGAGATTGATAAAACCTTCAGAAATGTATTGCAAGAATTTGTAACTCGTCTCAGATACTGACACTGGTTTGGAGGAGGAAATTTCCATCATTCAATGTAATAAGTTTAATTTTGAACTCTACTTTGGTGATTTCTCTGAATA
>JARQZK010003718.1:85000-215000 GCA_030704885.1 Cynegetis impunctata
GAAGTACTTTTTGTCTGTAATACTGCGTTGAGTGTTATCTATCAGACACATAACAGCGTTATTTATTTTAGTAAATGTATACATTCTCTTTATACCTGAAACATTGTTTCAAGACCCATAACTTTAGTTTGAAGCTAGTGTTCAGCTCGGATCGATAATCTTTGAAACAATTGATATCTATAGTCAATTGACTTAAATCTTGATCGAATAAAATAAAATTATGGTATAGTGTAAACAGATTTTATTAAATTTTAGATTGATTGGGTCGATACTTGGTGTAAATTAATAAACATATTGAAACAATGTTCAAGAATAACAATTTACACATTTATTAAAAGAAATAACGCATGACGCACGTTTCGGTGGAACTTCACCATCTTCAGATGCTAATAGCAAACTAACTATGTTTCTCTGTTATATCGAAAACAAGAAATAAGGAGATGACAAATTGTGTAGAAGGGGTAAATAGAAAAATGGTAACAAATAATCAGAATAGGAAAAACCAATTCTGAACTGCCAGTCATCTAGTTCGGTAATTTTGAAAAGATTGAGAAGGGGGCTTGAAGTATGATCGGTTTGGCTATTCAATAGGAGACCGGAATGCTTTTATTTATTTATCTGTATTGATTTTAAAAAATTGAGCTTAATTCCCTTATTTTCAGTATTTAATATTTTAAAATCGAAATTGAATGTGTGATTTTCTTGGATTAAATGGTTTGCATAATGTAAATCCGACTTCTGATTGAAAAAGCTACGTTTGTATTCTGAAATGTAAAACTTATCACAATCACCACAATTTATTTTATAAACTCCTGAGTTATTATCTTTATGAACTTTGAAATTATTATTTTTTATATGATTTCCTAAATTATTACCCGTACAATAAGCAATGTTAATGTTGTGCTTAGATAAGAGAGATTTGAGTTTTCTACTTGAATTTCCGATGAAAGTGAGGCTGTTATATTTGATATTAATTTTGGGTACACCTGGCTGATTGCATTTTAAAACAACTTTTCATCTATCATATTGTCTATTATTATGGGATCATAATTATTATTTACGGCAATTTGTTTAATTATGTTTTTCTCGATGTTAAAATTGACGTTTGAAAGTGGAATATTTGGTACATCGTTCATTAAATATTCCACTTTCAAAAGCCAATTTTAACATCGAGAAAAATATAATTAAACAAATTGCCGTAAATAATACTTATGATCCCATAATAATAGACAATATGATAGATAAAAAGTTGTTCAAAAATGCAATTAGCCAGGTGTACCCAAAAATAATATCAAATATAACAGCCTCACTTTCATCGGAAATTCAAGTAGAAAACATGAATCTCTCTTATCTAAGCACAACATCAACATTGCTTATCGTACCGGTAATAATTTAGGAAATCATATAAAAAATAATAAATCCAAAGTTCATAAAGATAATAAATCAGGAGTTCATAATATTAATTGTGGTGATTGTGATAAATTTTACATTGGTAGAACTTTCAGAAGTTTTCTAACTAGAATTTCAGAATACAAACGGCTTTTTTAATCAGAAGTCGGATTCACATTATGCAAACCATTTAATCCAAGAAAATCACACATTCAATTTCGATTTTAAAATATTATATACTGAAAGTAAGGGAATTAAACTTAATTTTTTAAAGTCATTACAGATTAATAAAAACAAGCATTCCGGCCTCCTATTGAATAGCCAAATCGATCATACTTCAAGCCCCCTTCTCAATCTTTTCAAAATTATCGAACTACCTGTCTAGCCGTTCAGAATTGGTTTTACCTATTCTTATAATTATTTGCAAACATTTTTCTATTAACCTTTTCTACACAATTTGTCATCTTTTCAGTTCTTGTTTTCGATATAACAGAGAAACATAGTTAATTTGCCATTAGCATCTGAAGAAGGTGAATTTCCACCGAAACGTGCGTCATGCGTTATTTTTTTCAATAAATGTGTAAATTCTTATTATTGAATATACCTAGTTTCAATGAATTTTATTATATCACTAAGCATAATTTTCGTCTGAACTATTTCAACTTCAAGAATACTGTTGTCGACAATTTTCCACATTGAATTTCAAATTCAGGTGATCAGAATCCATCTGTCTTTTATTTCATCAAACCTTTCAAGTATTTTAGATCTAACTGTATTGAAAACTTTCGGATATTCCATTTTACAACATGACTATTCTTGTATAAAAATAAGTTTTATGTATTTTCATCAGTTTTGAAAAATGAGAAGTTCAGCAAACTTTCCTGAATTACGAGAAAAGAAACTGAGCTGTCTATGTTTCTTTGTTTCTACCGTTTCTACAAGATAAATTACTTTCTGAATTGAAAGTTACGGATGTAGTTCAATATAAGCATATTTATATTACCTGAGATTGAATTCTCGCAAATCACTTGGTGAAACATCATAAACAATAAAGTATAAACTTTAAGATAAAACACACTTGGCTTATGTTTCACTAGGTATATTAAAGGACAATAGAATCAAAAATTATATTCAGTTAGTTAATCATCTTGAGAATATCAAAATTCTTTTAAATGCTAAATTAGTTTCATTTGACGTTATCAACTTATTTCCTTCCAGGCCAACTCAAGAAATTAAAAATATTGTTAAGCGATATCTAGAGATGAACCAAAATTTAACACCTCAAGCAGTCAACAAAACAACGTCTGCCTTAAATTTATGTTTGAAACAGAGTTATTTCAAATTTAATGATATAATATACAAACAAGAAGACAGATTGCGCATAAGATCACCGTTATCGCCTTTGTTTAGTGAAATTTTCATGAATAACTTAGATGAAAAAATTTTCAATTCTGATGATTAATTTAATTACTAACGTTTCATTATGGAGGCGTTATGTAGATGATATTTTTTGTATTTGAAGCGGTACAGATAGGCAGTTAGATAATTTCCTTACATTTATAGATGCTTTCTACAACTGGATTCAATTTACAAAAGAAGTGGAGAACGAAAACGGAACCTTGAATTCCTTAGACATTCAGATTACTAGGAATTTGAATTCTCTTTTTTTCAACATTCATAGAAAACCAACCTTCACAGATACTTCAATTCATAGCGACAGTAACCAACACGTTAAAATAAAACTATAAAAAGTGCTTTTTATTCGTTCATACATAGTTTGTTGTATTCCATTATCGGAAACAAATTTTCAAACCGAAGTTAATACAATTAAATTATTAGCCACTAATAACGGTTACAATGAAAGTCTTATCGATGAGCTTATTGGGAAAAAACGAATAAAGTATCTGTTACATTCAATATACCCCAAGCAAACTATTAATGAAGAACAAAAATACTTCCCAATAAATTATGTGCTGAATTTGAGTAGCAAAATTGGTAATAGACTTTCGAAGAATAATGTTAAAACAATTGTACAACTAAAAGATACATGAAGACATTTTTGGTCAATAATAAAGAAAAATCTATTATCAAAGAAAACAGTGGTGTTTACAAAATATTTTGAGACGAATGTCCTGCTTTATATATTGGACAAACAGGAAGGAATATAAACATTCGTGTTGAAGAACATAAAAAGTCAATTTTAAGAAATAAAAATACCACTGGCTTCTCCGAACATTGTATAAAATTTAATCATTTCCTGGATTTCAACAAAACCCAATTGTTACGTTCAGGTAACAGAGGAAAGCGCCTTGACCGTCTTGAAATTCTCGAAGTAAGTTCCGCCCATAATAGTCAATTACCCCTTGTAAACGAACAGATTGATTTTCAGGTATCACCTATGCTTTTGTCTGTTTTATAAAATAGGATGTAATACTCTCCTGTAGTCAGTCTTGATAATGAGTTCATAACTCGAAACATGTCGACTTTCGTTACTGCTGAATACAGTATCTAAATATTTCTATATAGTGAAACATAAGCTAAGTGTGTTTTATCTTAAAGTTTATACTTTTTGCATATTTAAGAATATCGTCGTTCATTTAAGCAGAATAGTATTTAACTGACTATTGTGAACTAGTGCTACAATAAATCCCGAATATCAAATCTAATTTATTATTTAGAACAAATAGTATTGATAAATATAATTTAAAATTTTTTGATTTGAAATATTCAATGATTCTAACCCTGAATCAATACATCATTTAGAATAATAGTGTGATATTTTCATATGAATAAATAAATAAAAGAAAATAAGTTCATAATATATTTTAAATACCCTTTATTTTCATTTAAGTAGAAAAAGTATTCTTTGGAAATGAAAGTAAGCAAATCGTGCAAAATTAAATTATTCACTCTACAGTTTACTCCAATATAAAATGACTGCGTTAACTTTTCTTATGAGGAAAAATTATTTTTTCAAAAATTTATCAGGTTAGTATTCAAAATGGTGAATCAATTAGCTTCTGTTATTATTTTCAAATAAAGATGTATCAAAATCTTCATTTTTAAGCCAGAAATATATATGTGATAGTTTTAAAATTCTTCTTGGAGATGTGGTTTAGCTAAAATGGAGATTCATCCGTCTTTGCTATTCAATCATTTATTCCTTTATTCCAACGTTTCGTCTTTACAATGCCTTTTTCAAGGGACTACTTTAAATTATCTTCGGAATCACTGACACTTATTTCATTAATCTTATAGACAAACTTCGAATGAATTCATATTTATGAATGTTTACTTTCTCACCAACCTTTCCACTGTACTGCTTTACGCGTATATAAAGTACAGTGGAAAGGTGGGTGAAAAAGTAAACAATCATAAATATGAATTAATTCGAAGTTTGTGTATAAGATTAATGAAATAAGTGTCAGGGTTTCCGAAGATGATTTAAACTAGGCTATTTAAAGCCGAAACGTTGGAATAAAGGAATAAATGATTTAGCAAAGACAAACGAATTTCCATTTTAGCTAAGCCACATTCCCAAGAAAAATTCTGAAATTATCACATATATACCTATATATATATATATATATATATATATATATATATATATATATATATATATATATATATATATATATATATATAAATATATATATATATATATATATATATATATAAATATATATATATATTTATATATATATATATATATATATATATATATATATATATATATATATATATATATATATATATATATATATATAAATATACATATATATATATATATATATATATATATATATATATATATATATATATATATATATATATATATATATATATCTATATATATATATATATATGTATATATATATATATATATGTATATATATATATATATATATATATATATATATATATATATATATATATATATATATATAGTGTGTCCACGGATGAGGTGCCTTAGAGGAAAAACCTTTTTGATTTTCCGTTTTAGCGAAGAATGTTATTCTTGATAGAAGATTTGCTTGTTCAAAACTTCTATAAAATGAAATAAAGTTTTTCAAAACTTGTTTCATTTTATATCCAATTTCATGTAAAACCCTATGAATTTTTGCACTAAGTTGGGAAATGTAATAATAATCTAGTGAGTATCTGATTTCTTTATTAATTTTTTAAATCCATTTTCCGTAACTGGTACATTCCGGTATTTTTCATTAAATAAATTAATTGTGCACTCGCACGAAACATCTCTAGTGGTATAGCACTTTACAAGATATATTCTTTATTGAATAGTCAGCATAGTTGAAAAAAATGACAATTTGAAAATTATTTACCGAAGTTGACAGGTACCTAGGAATATCGCAAAAGCCACTAGAATATTTCTGAACTTAGTGCAAAAATTTGTAGGGTTTTACATAATATTGAATAAAATATGAATCAGGTCATGAAAAACTTCAATTTTATTTCATTTTATGGGGTTTTTGAACAAGCAAAACTTTTCATCAAGAATAGCAGTTTTCACTGAAATTGAGAAATATATATATCTATATATATATATATATATATATATATATATTACGTTACTCATTTCAATCAAAATTCTTGAATATCTTGAAAGAGAATCTTCAGCGAAAAAATTTTAATTGCCATGTCTGAAAGATAACACAGGCTTCATAACGATTGTTCGAGATTCTTTACCGTAAAAATATATTTCTTTTGCTCTCAACACAAAAAGTTCCTCACCGTAGGGTTTCTACCACATAATACTTGAAGAGTAGATAAAATGTTCCGAAAAACCCTTGTCAATGTGCAGCCGGAGCTCGTTCAGCTTTCGCTTCAACAATCGTCTATTATATCACATTTGCGGGGACATTAAAATGTTAAAATACTGCTGAACTGGCAGAAACGTGGAAAGCGAACAGAAGCATTTATTAGGTTTCTTCGAACCATTTGCCGTCCTCTCTTCTGTAAGCGCTTGTAAATTTGAGTCGCCTAAAATTCATTCGTCCTATAATTTACCAGAATTTTGAACGTATATTAAAGTATTTATGATTATTTATTCATTCAAAAGGAAAGACCACACGAAAGACTTTGTCTTTTTTTTCCTTTATTTACCTGCTATAGTGTTTAAGATATTCAACGAATAATAGGTAGATGAATGCATCACATTCCAATATAATACTTAAGTAGTTATAAATTTGAACCCACACTAGGGGACTTTCACACGTTATAATTATATTTTGATTAAACTAACAAATTTATTTAAATTCAAATAATAAGAAAATCACACACCATCATTTTAGTGAAATTAATTTGAAAATTCAACATTTGGCTGGGTTCTCTTGATATGGATAAATTCAGTAAGGAAATTACATCACTATCCAAATTCGACGCAGATTCTGATGAGGCTTGAATTGTTTTTTCAACCAGGACGGTTCACAAATAACATCTTGTTGTAACCTTCCTACAATTTACGATTAATCATCTTGGCGCTGCATTGGCAGATATCCTTTATAGTAGCTCATAAATAGGTAACCCGATGAAATTTCCAGAAAATCTCTGAAGGTTTCACCAATTTAAAAATTTTCAAAGCTACCGCAATTAATTTTCTACACTCAGCACGATGTGTTTTTAGGTTTTTTTGATTTATTATTCTTAATATATTTTCGATATCCAGAACGTTTCTGGTATTGTTTCCCAAAAAGCGTGATATAATGTTTCTGCTGGTGGTTTCAATATAAGTTAAAACGCAATATTTCGATCTTTCTATTGGTATTGGAAAAACTAGGGAAACAAGTCGTTCTACCATGCTATTGGTATATATATATATATATATATATATATATATATATATATATATATATATAGTATATATATATATATATATATATATTTATATATAATATTAAAATATATATATATATATATATATATATATATATATATATATATATATATATATATATATATATATATATATATATATATATATATATATTATATATATATATATATATATATATATATATATATATATATATATATATATATATATATATATATATATATATATATATATATATACAGGGTTAGAACTATTTAGAGGGGGACTACAGGGATATCGTAAACCGTTAGAAATACAGGGTGGCTTAAATTACAAAAAAGTTGCCTTATTTAAGGATGAGTGTGATGGTGTAAACAGATCCAAAATATGTCCAATGGTTCCCGAGATATTTCAAAAAAACTAAAAATCGAAAATTTCTTTTTTTCTTTGTAACTCATTTGTTTCTGGAGATAACTTCACGAAATTCGGTTTGTAGCTATTATTCAACATAGCAATTCTACCGGTGTTGTTAGATTTTTTCTATTTTCCATTGTTACAGAGACGCGATAGTCAACTTTTTTTTTCTTATGGACGCCATGTTAGTTTTTCTTATGTAGTGATGAAGAAAAAAATTACGAATTCAACAGTGTATCACACCTCACACCTTAAATGTGGGTTGGTATTGGCCCAGTGATGATGATTTCTCCGGTTAAATACACCATTGTTATTGAATGTGGATTCATCCGACCAAAGGACTTTCGTCATGAATTGAGGATCTTTTATTAATTTTTGACAAAGCCAGTTACAGAAATTCAATCTGTTTTGATGATTGCCGTGTTGTAACCCTTGTACTATAGTAAACTTGTAATCGTGAAATTTATGATTTCTTAAAATTTTTGATACGCCTCTTTGTGACATACCACATTTCCTAGCGATTGCAGTTGTGGAAGTTTCTGGGTTTATATGAACTTGAGCAAGCACAATTATTTCATTATGTGTAGCGGTTATGTGGTACTTGCCTCTCTTTTTTTCTGAACTACCCTTTTCCCTCAAACATCTGTCCAGTTTTTGGAAAATTGTACAATTCGGCTGCATTCGTTCTGGATATTGTTGCAAATAACGTTCAGATGCTATTCTGGAGTTTCTATATGCGCGTATGTAAGTATCATACATGTGTCTTGTTTTTCCGACAAGGAATATTTCATTACTTATGTAATTAATAGGGCGTTACTGACCAAACAGGATTAAGGTATTTACAAAGCTCAAGTGATGGTTACACATTACAACTGTCAACAAAGTTATTTGACAATTCTGGCACCAGCCTACTACTCAAACAAAAAAATAAAAAGAAGTTCAAATTTGCGTAACTAGACTCGGTATTTTTGTAAAGTGTGATACATTTTTGAATTCATAATTTATTTCTTTATCATTCCATAAGGAGAACCAAGCCCATAAGAAAAAAAAGTTGACTATCGCGTCTCTGTAACAATGGAAAACAGAAAAAATCTGACAACGCCGGTAGAATTGCCCTGTTGAATAATAGCTACAAACCGAATTTCGTGAAGTTATCTCCAGAAAAAAATGAGTTACAAAGAAAAAAAAATCTCGATTTTTAGTTTTTTTGAAATATCTCGGGAACCATTGGAGATATTTTGGATCTGTTTACACCATCACACTCATCCCTAAATAGTGCAACTTTTTTGTAATTTAAGCCACCCTGTATTTCTAACGGTTTACGATATCCCTGTAGTCCCGCTCTAAATAGTTCTAACCCTGTATATATATATATATATATGTATATATATATATATATAAATATATATAAATATATATATATATATATATATATATATATTGATATATATATATAAATAAATATATATATATAAATAAATATATATATATATATATATATATATATATATATATATATATATAAATATATATATATATATATATATATATATATATATATATATATATATATATATATATATATAAAAATATATATATATATATCTATATTTGATTTGGTGTTAAATATTATTTATTTGCCTAGGTCTATCTTTTGCCTAGTTGAGCTCTTGTACTCAAAGTGCACTTGGCACTTGTAAATATATTATATAAACTTTGGCGTAACTCACTGAATTTAAAATTTGTGCAATAAATTCAATATAAAGTTCACTAATGACAAATAAGATATTTAACTTTTTCAATTGAGAACTTTCAACGACTAAGCTATATAATGAAAAAGAATTATCGACTTATTATTTTTTCCCTTTATAGTTTTTAAATTAATTACAACACTCATTAACCTTATAGCCTTAAGCTATTTCTTAAATTCCCTTCTCTTTAGCAACTTAATACTATTATCTAATCGCAATGCTTCCAGTTAATCAAAACTAATTTCTATATTTCTTCTCCTGCGGTAAAATGATTCCATTGGTCGCTCAAATAGAATGAACTGCAAGATAGGATGTGCTTTAATTTTAATGTAGTGATATCCTCTGATTTCTCTGGACTATATTTAAAATATGAATTTCCACCTTTCAATATTATATCATTTTATTGCTTATTTTGGGACTAAATTTCATTTAGATTGGTGAAATTTTTATCATGCTTTTCCATATATCAAGGTATATAGTGACCATTCTTCTTTAAGCTTAATATTCCTTGGTGTATATGTTATTCTAACAATTTATACCTCATGTATTATAGGCAAGTTTATTTTATTTATTCGTGTCAGAAGCATCATAAATTATATAATAATTATATTAAAGCTAAACATTTTTTGCCCAGAATCGGGCGACGTCAATTGCGTTCCGTTTCGCTGCCATAAGGTCCTCTATGGTACATCTAGCAGGGCACAGTGGGCAAGTGTACATATGTTGCGTAGTTTGCAGTTCTCCACAATCGCAGAGATTGGAGTCCACAGAGTAGCCCCACTTATTTAGGGTATCTCTCGATCTCGCCGTGTCCGTCCGCAGTCTGTTTAGCGCCTTCCAGATTTCCCAGTTTTCACTGCCTCCTGGTGCCAGTTCTTCATTCGGCTTCATCCAATGTTGGTTTGAGGTCTTCCCCCAAAGGTTCATTCTGGTTTTAGGTTCCAGGTAATCTTCTGTCGATCTCAGGAAGCTTCGCCTTGATTTTAGTCGCTGAGAGGCCGGTTGGAGACCGTGTAGGGGGTGGCGTTCAGATTCTGCTACTTTGGATCCTTCTTTGAGTGCAGCTGCTTCCCTACGGATGGCAGGGGGAGCGATGCCAGATAGGTGGTGGATCTTGTTCAGGGGTGTGGGCTTCAAGCATCCGGTGATGATTCTGTTTGTCTCGTTGAGGGCGACATCAACTTGTTTTGCGTGCGCTGAGCTATAACAAACCGGGCATGCGTACTCGCCGGTGGAATAACAGAAGGCGAGTGCTGAGGTTTTGAGAACATATTCTGGGTATTTATCATCGAGTTTATTGCATATATATATTTGTTATATAAATAATCACGTATGCTAAGTAAGAGGATGATAAATTTGTTGTATATAATGAATTATTGATGGTCAATTAGAAGTTGAAGGCTATATAGAAATTTTATTCTTCTAAGAAATAGTTCTTCTTAACACAAAATAATTACAATCTCTCATAAGGGATAAAATTCACTTGTAGCATCAATTAATTCGGGAAAACAAGGTTACGAGTTTTATTTTACTCGTACCAAAAATGAATCTTCAATCGAACATATAAAATATTTCCACAATATATTCATAAATATGAGAGGTGAAAATCTTCTTAGATTTCCAAAAACATTTGAACCACCAACTTTTTACATTCTAGTTTCATAATATTTAAATACTCACTGCTATAAGCTTCAACGATATGAAATTTCAAAGTCAGAAGAATAGTAAATGAGTCTGAGGTTGAGGCTCCACAGAAAACATAATTTAAAATGCACAACTGCAGATCCCCGTGCTATAAATAACGAATCCATCAAGGTGTGAAGGCATCAAATAAATAATACAAACTAAACCTCATTTAAATCCAAGCATTATTCAACGAAGCGCTCCGAGTTTTCAAAGTAATTATTATGCGAAAGCACTATATACTTGGATTACCGATAATAACTAAACTTCAAGAAACTGAAGGACATTTTAATGAAGCAGCTGTTGGAAAAATTGAGCCAGTATGCTTGTATTGCGGACATAGTTTTGCTAAAATTCTGCTGAGTATTCATTATGAACTCGTAGCTGAATTATGGCGAAATTATGAATTAAAAAATTAATACCTATGCCCCTAAAGGAAATTTCTGAAAAATCTTATACAACTTTTTTTTTAAAGTTTCATATTTTCCAATGTCTAGAACGTTGAGAATGTAGGTACCTAATGGCCCTCATAT
Organism: Cynegetis impunctata; assembly: GCA_030704885.1. Lineage (NCBI taxonomy): Eukaryota > Metazoa > Arthropoda > Insecta > Coleoptera > Coccinellidae > Cynegetis > Cynegetis impunctata. Next base: position 96,604 of record JARQZK010003718.1, read on the forward strand.
TTTTCTAGAAAAAAGAAATGCACACATCGATCTCGATGGTACATTTATCCTATCTTCAAACCAATATTCGACAAAATAATATTCTCATTTAGTCCAGTCAATGACGGTAAAGAAAGTATAAACTGTGTATTTATCCCATACAGCACCGATTTGTATGAACATTTGGATTCAGGTTCTACTCACCATCTATTTCAAAGTCTACCCTGTGCCGGGGGTTGCTTCTTCTCTGGGAGTAGATGCCACCCCTTCTTGGGATTAAAAAATTTTTCATTAAAATAAGTACGGAAATCAATGAATTGACTAATTCTAAGCAACTTTTGTTCAATGAAGTTTTCTTTGAGAGCCAATACTTTTGGACTTATTCGCGAGTGAAATTGTCGTTTTTCAGGCAAAAAACCACGTTCTCAGATTCTTTTTTGTGATTAACTGGAAAAGTATGCTTGATCGAAAAATCTGTAGAGAGCAAAATTATAGCTTATAAAAAAAAAGAAAATCGTGTATTTCTAATGTATTCTGACCCAATACAAATGGAATTATTGCTTGTTGAAAGTTGATTGGTATTCGCCACTATGTGAATTCATCGATATACTAAAATACATATTCTAATTTCTACAAAAATGTGCTTTTGGTTTTCTCCCTATAACTCGCTCAGTTTTCAAGTCTTTCGAAAAAGCATTTTGTAGGTTTTTTTAAGAGCTATGAGCTTATCTAAATGAAATTTTTGTCAGATTTTATTTTTAAGAAGGATCATGCTGAAAGAGTTTAAAAAAGGTACTTTGCGCGAACACACGCAAGCTTTAAATGGCCATATCTTATTCAATTTTTATCCTACAAAAAAAATGAAACTCCAAAATTTTTGAATAAAAAAACCCTACGATTTCGTACTCTACAAAATTTTGCGTATCATTAACAGTTTTTCAGTTAATTTGAAGAAAAGGCGATTTTTCGCTAAATTAAGAAAAAATTTTTCTCTCTTCAAACTCAATTTTTTTCAAAAATAAGTACTTTAAACTGGTCAAATACTCAGAATGTATTACAAAAACATTAATGAAGTGAATTGTAAAGTAGCAACAATTTTTTTCTAATAGGGTGGAAGAGAGGGTTCACAATTTTTTTTCAACGAATAAATAGGAATCGAAATTTTTCTCTTCATAACTCGCTTAGTTTTGATGCTAGGAACTTTCATAAAAAATTTAAAAAATGGTTTCTTGAAGGAGTTATGAGTTTTCCCCGAAAAATGCATTGGTTTTTTGTTATTGTACGTAGAAACTTTCCAATTTGGCAATTGAAAATAAGAATCAACTTTAAACGCAATAATTCCGTTTTTATTAGGCCTGCATACATCATAGATACACGATTTTCTTCGTTTTTTTATAAGCTATAAATTTGCTCTATACATTGTTTTCGATTAAATGCATATTTTTTCTGCTATTCGCGAGAAAGAATCTGCAAACGTGTTTTTTTCCTGAAATGCGACAATTTCACTCGCGAATAAGTGGAAAAGAATTGACTTTCAGAAAAAACTTCATGAAACAAAAGTTGCTTACTATTAGTCAATGTATCGATTTCCGTACTTATTTTCAATGAAACATTTTTCACCTCCAAGAAGGGGTGGCATCCACGCCCAGGGAAAAAGCAACATCCGGCAAAGGGTAGACTTTGAAGAAGATGGTAAGTAAAACCTAAATCCATTTTTTTATGAAAATCGGTGCTGTATATGATAAATACACGGGAAAATGGTCATCGACTGGACTAATTGTGTTTCAAGAAAATGATTCAGGTAACAGGTCTTATCTGGTTTGACATAATTTTGAGGACTTTAATTTTTGCATGTTAAATGAAACACTTTGATTGAATTCAGTCAAAATGTTGGCATCTTCAAACTTTTTCAAGGCAGTGACGGGGAGGTGCAGGGGCGGAAGTTTGTCAATCCGCTGGCAGAATATGTGGAAAATGGTTGTTCACAACATATTCAAAATTCATCTTCTAAAAGATCTTTGAATGGTGCATGGAGATAAAAATATTCTGTCGAGGAATTTTGCATCTTCAAATTGAGTTAGAATGCCGAAAATTTTTACTTTTATTGAATTGTTTGAAGTGCCATTTGGTGGTATAAAGTTTTTTTTCATAACGCATCTATTGAATATATGAAGATATTTCTTGCTTTTTTGAAATGTTTGAATATTTGTGCATATCTGCAGCTTGTTGAGGTTGGGTTAGATGTTTGAATTTCTTAACATAGATTGAGTTAAAATGTGCTGTAGTGGTTTTAACCATTTTTAGGGTTCCGTACCCAAAGGGTAAAAACGGGACGCTATTACTAAGACTTCGCTGTCTGTCCGTCCATCTGTCAGTCCGTCTGTCTGTCACCAGGCTGTATCTCAAGAACCGCGATAGCAAGACAGTTTTCACAAATTATGTATTTCTGTTGCCGCTTTAACAACAAATACTAAAAACAAAATAAAATAAATATTTAAGAGGGGCTCCCATACAACATACTCGATTTTTTTGCTCTGTTTTTGTTGGATATCAATAATGGCAACAGGTAGGCACTTGAAATATTCATAAAATACACAATTATATTTTTAATTTAATAATAAATAATACAATTTGAAATATAATAAATATTTAAGGGGGGCAAATTCAATAGTACGGAACCCTTCGTGCGTGAGTACGATTCGCACTTGGCCGGTTTTTTAGTAACGACGAGAGTTTGAATATAGAGTTTTCTCATATTTTCGTTAATTTTGAAGTTTTGCGCTCCTCAACTGTTTCTGCTGATTGAGATGGAGGGTTGAAATTGGGTGCGTAGATCTAGTTGATATTATGGAATTACACACTAATTTCAATTGATTTAATCCACTGGCACAAATTTATGTTCAAATGTCCAATGTTCATGAAGATTTTCGAGAAGTACGACACTCCAAATTCCCTAAAAAAGTGAAAAATTCTTAGGAGAGTTCGTTTGATGTTGGAGAAGAAAGTTTTTTGGAGTTTTCGAGTGTTTTTCCTCGCCGCCGTAATACTTATGTAAAAATTTCGTGAGATTTTGCAGCTATTCAAGATTTGTGAATCTCTTCTGTCACTTCAATTTGATGAGGAATAAAGATGTACTTCGTGTAAAAAATTTTCTTTATTAAATTTGCAAAGCGCTTTCGGCTATTAGGCCATCATCAGTGCATTATATTCTTGGTTAGCTCGTAGTGGGATACCAAATTTGAAAGTTTGTCTATGTAATGTACAATGTTTTGTCGTTCTTATTACAAGGGACTTCCATGTATACCTGACGAGTAATGCACTGATGATGGCCTAATAGCCGAAAGCGCTATGCAAATTTAATAAAGAAAATTTTTTACACGAAGTACATCTTTATTCCTCATTAATATTTACGTGTACACAGCTTGGTTAAAATCACTTCAATTTGAGGAATTGAGCATTTGTTGGTACTAAACAACAAAAATTACTAAAACCTGAAGTTTTGAACGGGATGAAGGATGACAGACATAGGAGGTTATATGAAAGAAGAAATAGTATAGATTGGGAAAGATTAGTGTTTAGACGGAAAAATTTTTATTTTAATAATTGTTAAATGTTTCTTGTTAGATGGAATATTTCATTTGAAAAATTCAATCTCGCAACCCTGATGATGCAATAAAGAATTGCGAAAGCTCGGTTCAGAAAAAAAAGTTTTTCTTTACTCCTAATTGAGTCGATAATCCCTTAAACTAGATCCATATATCTATATATATATATATATATATATATACATATATATATATATATATATATATATATATATATTTATATATATATATATATATAAATATATATATATATATATATATATATTTAAATATATATATATATATATATATATATATATATATACAGGGTGTTTCTAAATTGATGCGAAAGATTTCCATGGGTGATTCTTTAGCAAAAATTAAGGGGGGTCTTTCATATAACTTTTTGTTTAACACCCTTTTCCCACCAAGTTACAGCCCTTTGAAATTAGGTGAAAAAAATTGTTTTTATTCAATACATCCACTTTGGAAAAATTTGGAAGAATGAAATTTGGCAGATAACTGCTGCTAATAAAAAGGCAGTTTTTGAGTGTGTTTGTTACCTTTAAATGTAATCACAAGGGGCTGAAAAAAACAACCCCTATAATATTTTGCATCAGAACTTTTTAATGCGCCTATATTTTACTTTTTAAAAAATATATTCGAAAAGACAGACTCGATCTGCAACTTTTTTATGTCTTGACTTTTAATCATAAAGTTGTTTGATCACAAAAAAATAAAATAGAACTCAGACTACTTTCCCATAAATTCACAGAAGTTATGATTTATTAAAAAAAAAAACAAGTAAGCTGCTGTCAAATGTCAAATAATTTGTTAATTGTTATTAGTAGTACAATTATCGTTCAATCCGCTCTAATTTGCAATATTCTTCAACTAAATAAAAAAATGCCATTCTTTCAATAAAGTTTTATTTAGTTGTGAAAAATGTTTGAAGTCATTATAAAACTGTCTAGAAATTAGAAAAAATCAGGACAATAAAACTATTTGTCATATGACTTCATTTGACAGCAGCTTACTTGTTTTTTTTTTAATAAATGATAACCTCTCTCTGAATTTATGGGAAGAGTCTGAGCACTATTTTATTTTTTTGTGATCAAACTAACAACTTTATGATAAAAAGTCAAGATATAAAAAAGTTGCAGATGGAGTCTGCCTTTTCAATTATATTTAATAATAAAATAGGAAAGTATAAGCGCATTAAAAAGTTCTGATGCAAAATATTATAGGCGTTGTCTTTTTCAGCCCCTTGTGCTAACATTTTAGTGTAACAAAAACACTCAAAAACTGCCATTTTATTAGCAGCAGTTATCTGCCAAATTTCATTCCTCTAGTTTCTTCCTAAGTGGATGTATTGAATAAAAACAATTTTTTTTCACCTAATTTCAAAGGGCTGTAACTTGGAGGGAAAAGGGTGTTGAACAAAAAGTTATATGAAAGACCCCCCTTAATTTTTGCTGAAGAATCACCCATTGAAATCTTTCGCATCAATTCAGAAACACCCTGTATATATATATATATATATATATATATATATATATATATATATATATATATATATATATATATATATATATATATATATATATATATATATATATATATATATATGTATATATATGCATGTCAATTCCCTAACTAGGTTAAAAAAATCTTCAGCAACCACTATTGGTTACGCTGTTTCCAACTTTCCTTCTGGTTCTTCAAAATATCAGTGCAGGTTTCTCGGATGATGAAGCGATATTTAGCCGTGCTGTAAATGGTCGGCATTGGGGTAGAATTTATTTAAGGGGTAACTTCACAAAATTCCAAACACTCTGCCTTTCTTCGGACTGAAAATGCGGATTTAAACTTCAGGATATTTCTTGACAAAATTATTTTAGTCTTCCACTTAGCTTTTCCTCTCCGACCTATTAAGCCTAAACGGCTCAAACCTTAGGCCGTCTATCGGTTTAAGGATTGCAACTGAAAATCAGTGGATACTTCTTAAAGTATTCATTGTAACTATGCATCCATCTATTGGCAACACTGACTTTTAGAGAGAAAATTATTGATATATTATTGCAATAATTTTGATTTTGGTGCTGAGCGTACAAATAAATGTATGTCAGAATTTTGGTTTTCATTTAATGAACAATTTTTAGTGCTCTGTGAGGGTAGACTTGCTGGGGCATTTTTGTTGAGTGTTGGTACAATTATGTTAGGTTGCCGCTTATTTCCTGAAGCCTTATGTTTTTTATGAGTCTCTTATGCTTATTTGAGTGTAAATTACAGCTGCTTTGGGTCCTTATTTTGGAGCCTTATTTTGGATCCTAATTTTGGAGTTTTATTATTGGACCAGTTTTGGAATATTTATTTTGGAGCCGTATTTTTGGGTCCAGTTTTGAAGGCGACGAAATACGTCAATAATTGGAGACACACGCCGCCCACGAGGTCTAGATTTTAGAGGGAGTCCCACTTACTTCCATGAGAAATAATTTAGCACCTGTTTGGCGTCTTCTTGAGCATCAATTCCAGATAGATTATTAGATAGAGAATTCCGAGATAATCTACTACCCAAGGGACACCGAATTTATATATTTAAGGTCACGTCAATTTAATTAAAGCTCAATGTAAGCTGAAATGAAATAATAGACAAACTAATGAAAATCCGCCTTCTGACTTCCCTCTCAAATCATAAAATTCTCTCGTCATATCAATTTGGGTTTCAACTCAAAAAAAATACTACTGATGCTGTTTTCTACATTGAGCAATATCTATTCATCCTTCAGTAACAAGCACTAACGAGCTACGGTTTTCTGTGATTATACTAAAGAATTTGACAGCGTCACCAAATTTTATTACGGAAACTGGAGTCTTATGGTGTTCGAGGTATTCCACTACAACCGTTCTAGTCTTATCTTGAAAGTAGAAAACAATTTTTAAGGACAAATAACTCCAATTCTGCTTGAAAATCTATCACTAGCGGTGTTCCCTAAGGTTCTGTTTTAGGTCCTGTCCTCTTCTTGTTATTTATAAATGATATTACGTATCTGAATATGACAATTGATCTTAGATTGATCAAGTCCAGATCTGATGCAAACTTACCATGCTATTAAAAAGTCGATTCTGTCAGATTTTTAGGTTTCTTTATCGACAATAATCTCAAATTTTCACACCATGTGCATGTCTTAGCTTAAAAACTACCATCGGCCTGTTTCGCCATTAAATCCATCTCAAGTGAATAAGATACGGTATCTATAAGAATTGCCTATTTCGCATTGTTCGAATCTCATCTTCGTTATGGTCTTCCCTTCGGGAGTTCATGTAATTCTTCACAACTTGTCACCATTCTCAAATTGCAGAAGAGAGCAATTCGTTACATGTTTATACTGGAATGGAATTTTAAACGATTTCTTCTTTATATTTATTTGAATCTGTGTGCTTGATTCATAAGAATTTTCATACTGTACCCTTGGTTTCACAGCACGGGTATTCCACCAGATTTTCGGGACACTATGCTCACCTACCGTCCTATTCAGCAGTAAAGGATAGTCGACATGTTTCGAGTTATGAACTCATTATCAAGAGAATTTTGATAATGAGTTCATAACTCGAAACATTTCGACTATTCTTTACTGCTGAATACACTATTTAAATATTTTCATGTAGTGAAACGTAAGTCAAGTGCGTTTTATTTTAAAGTTTATTCTCTATGATGTTTCACCAAGTGTTGTGCCAGAATTCAATCTCAGTTATATATATATATATATATATATATATATATATATATATATATATATATATATAATATATATATATATATATATATATATATATATATATATATATTAATATATATATATATATATATATATATTTATATATTATATATATATATATATATATATATATATATATATTATATATATATATATATATATATATAATGTTCTATGAATTTTCAACTAGTGAAAACCTATTATAGTATTTCTACAATATTGGACTGACTCCAGAATAACGACATTATATGTATTGGTTCTTCTTGAACTAGATGGAAATTCATTTGGTTCATTTAATTTCAATTACTCCCAAGAGAAGGAGATACTGTCGACTCCTCAAACGTAATGAAATAACGACTGAGTGAAAATTCAGTTAAATATTTGCATACATTACAAGGCAAACTCACAGTCAAGTGTAAATTAAACTCAGAATTTGATAGTTTGTGGTGTATTTGAAGTCCTAAATTATTGCGTTAGATCTAGTCCTCCACGTATTATTATCGAAAATATGACTATAGTTTATATACCTACTTAAGAATCTCTTATAGAATATTGAATATATATATATATATATATATATATATATATATACATACATATATATATATATATATATATATATATATATATATATATATATATATATATATATATATATATATATATATATATATATATATATATATATATATATATATATATTATATATATATATATATATATATATATATACTATATATATATATATATATATATATATTATATATACATACATATATATATATATATATATATATATATATATATATAATATATATATATATATATATATATATATATATATATATATATATATATATATATATATATATATATATATATATATATATATATATATATATAAATGAGATTGAATCCTCGCTTAGCTCTTGGTGAAACATGATTAAATATTAATAATTCAAATCAAAACACTTAGCTTACCGTTTCACAAATATATATTGAAAATTAATAAAAATTAACAAAATGTTTCGAGTAGTGAACCCATTCTCAAGACTAATACAGGAAAAAAAAAAAAAATGATTTCATTGTAACCGTTATTTAATGCTAATATTTTTAAGGTATTAACTTCTTTTTTGAAATTTTCTTCAGAGAGAGGAATAGATAGAATTCTGCGTACAAAGGAATGAAAAGCACTAAGTTTTATTTTCAACGGCTGACTACTATCATTGGGTGTTAATGTATCTGTGCAAGTAGGTTTTCTATAGGTATATATCAAATGTCAAAACGTCCCCATTTCTTGTAATTTGAAGATCTAAAAAGTTCAAGGTTTTTTGTTTGTTTTTATTTCTTCCGTAAATTTAATAGATGTGTAAAAAAAATAATGTATTTCAGAAAATTATCCAATTGTCTATCAGAACCAACCCAGATACCAAAAATAGCATGTACGTACCTTCTCCAAAAAAAAAATTGTTTGTCAAGATGTTGTTTCAAACATAGAGATAAAGCGGACGAAGTTTCTTCTCGAATTTCTTGAGATATTTCATTATTCAATTGCAAATTTCTGTTGATAAGTTTTTAACTTCTTCATTAGGTATAGATGAAAACAAATTAACTACGTCAAAGGAAATCAGTTTTGCATTAAGTGGGGATTTTACGAACTTTTAATATATATATATATATATATATATATATATATATATATATATATATATATAGATATATAATAATAATAATAACGTTTATTCAGTATAACACAATAACGAATAAACAAAATGAGTCACAGAGTTAATTATTTCATAACTGAAAATTTATCTGTACGTGACTATATTTAGCAATAGATGAAGCCTCAATATTCTCACACAGTCGAGCTTCGCATGCTGTATTACATCAATTATATATTTGTAACTTTTGTATCCATATTTTGGGTTGATTTGTTCATATCTTTAGTCATTCCTAGATCGGGCATATTGTCGTCTCCATCGGTAGTTTTGTCTGTGTCTATAGAAGTTTCCATACTTTCCTTATTCACACAATGCAGCAATTTCTTGTAATATATCCCTCTTTTCATTTCTCAACCAGTTTTTTATCTTAGTCTTGAAACCATTATATCTTCTGATATTTCTCAATTCAAGTGGAATCATGTCGTAAATTCGTGGGGCATGGTAAGCGCTAGATCGTTGAGCTATAGCTTTGATGCATCGTGGTCTTCCATAAGTGTTTTTTTTTCTAGTTGAGTAGTGATGATCGATTTTTTTTATTGGTAGTTTCCCTGTATAAACGTTCATAACAACCTTTATAATATATATTTGCCTAATACTTAGAGCACCTATATATATATATATATATATATATATATATATATATATATATATATATATATATATATATATATATATATATCTAAATATACATATATATATATATATATATATATATATATAATATATATATATATATATATAAATATATACAATATATAAATATTATATATATATATATATATATATATATATATATATATATATATATATATATATATAAAATATACATACATATATATATATATATATATATATATATATTTATATATATATACAGGGTCCTGCAACAGTGGCGCGGTGTTTCATATCTCTATCTTGGAAACAGATAGAAATCTATATTTCTATAAGATTACCTTATTGCTCGAGCTCAACAAAATAAAAATATTGTCGGTCACACAGGGTGTTCAATTTCTTCTGGACGAATATCAACTATGTTTTTTCAAATGGCAACCCATATTTTTTGTCACCGTTTCGGTTTCTACATAGAAAATAAAAGATACTTTATAGAGATCTTCATTTCGAAAATATTTACGGTTATCGAGATTTTTTGCATTTGGTCACTCAGAACATTTGAAATTATAAAGTTGTGCCAAGTCCAATTGAAATTTATTTTTGGTCAAATATTCTACATTGGTGAATCTCTCAAAAGATATATCTGAAATCAACCTGCAATATACAGGGTATGAAAAATGGACAGAATCTTCCTTATTTCAAGTGGAACACCCTGTATATTATAGATCCAGAAGAAGCGCTAAGAAAAGCGCTATAAATGTCATGAAGTATTTCCTATGGTTAAGTTTACTAGTTTTCCTTAAAACAGCGAAAAATGGTAAATATTCAAATTTCTTGGCTATAATCTCAATGAACGACTTTTTCCAAGAATAAGCTGTTGTTAGATAAACAAGTTGTGAATTACACCACAAAATATGAATTGTATATTCAAACTAATTTCAATAATCTCCAAATTTGAGCCATATTCTTTCGATTTAAAACACCCTTTCAGCGAATAAAATATTTATTGGCAATCGGGTAGTCTGGCAAATGACAGATCAAAATATTTGCCTTCAAATAAGTATTGAAATCTTTAGTGATTCGTCAAGTTGAAGTTTCGATATAATTTAACAACATTCTGATGAAATCATATCGAAAGTACTACTTAACGAATCACTAAAGATTTCAATACTTATTTGAAGGCAAATATTTTGATCTGTCAATTGCCAGACTACCCGTTTCCAATAAATATTTTATTCGCTGAAAGGTTGATTTAGATCGAAAGAATGTGGCACAAATTTTGAGATTATTGAAATTATTTTAAATATACCAGGTACATTTTGTGGTGTAATTCACAACTTGTTTACCTACCAACAGGTTATTTATGAAAAAAATCGTTCATTGAGATTATAGCGAAGAAATTTGAATATTTGCCATTTTCGCTGTTTTGAGGAAAACTAGTAAACTTTGCCATTGACATTTGTAGAGCTTTTCTTAACGCTTTTTCTGGATCTAGAATATACAGGGTGTTCCATTTGAAATAAGGAAGATTCTGTACATTTTTATTTACAATATGTGGCAAGCGATTACTCATACCCTGTATATCGCAGGTTGATTTCAGATATATCGTTTGAGAGAGTTACCAATGTAGAATATTTAACCAAAAATAAATTTCAATTGGACTTGGCACAACTTTATAATTTCAAATATTCTGAGTGACCAAAATTGAAAAAAAAATCAAAAATGCAAAAAAATCTCGAAAACCGTAAATATTTTCGAAATGAGGATTTTTATAAAGTATCTTTTATTTTCTATGTAGAAACCGAAAAGGCGACAAAAAATATAGGTTGCCATTAGAAAAAACATAGTCGATATCCGCCCAGAAGAAATTGAACACCCTGTGTGACCGACAATATTTTTATTTTGTCGAGCTCGAGCCATAAGGTAATATTATAGAAATGTGGATTTCTATCTGTTTCCCAAATAGAGATATGGAACACCGCGCCACTGTTGCAGGACCCTGTATATATATATATATATATATATATATATATATATATATATATATATATATATATATATAATATATATATATATATATATATACATATATATATATATATATATATATATATATATATATATATATATATATATAAATATACATATATTTATATATATATAATATATATATATATATATATATATATATATATATATATATATATATATATATATATATATATATATATATGAATTATTGTCGTTCTCCTTAAGATATGGAAAAACAGTTCTCAGTTCAATTCAAACAGAAACAAAATCAATGAGACCGTATAACGTGCCTTACCATATACCCTGTCTACATTATTTTGTACAATAGAAAATTAGTTAACTAATAATATCTCCTATATGTCCATGAATCTATATTTTATATCAAAAAAACTCAAAGAGCAGGCACATGGATATGATGAAATGCCAGTTTCCAGGCATTCTGTATTTTTGTTGTTTCATTTTTCATTAAAGTTTGGCTTCGAAAGCAGTCTTGTCGTTTCAATTTCTACCTTTCATTAATTCCAATCAGAGGATCAATTCACTAATTAGTACAACACAGGCTCCAATTATTTTACTTGATGCTCTAATTTAGGACCATAACAAGCATTCCCAAAGGTGAATGTAAAATATAGCCACATCGTTGAAAAACATATTATACGATGATAATAACATCATTTGCTTGCTCACACTCAATATTATTCAGCAGAGTTGGGCGTTGACGCGTCGACTTTTATTGTTGACCTCGACACGTCGACAATCCGTCGACTATGTAATAAACGTCGACAATGTCAACAATGTCAACAATGGTCGTAGATTTAAGGTTAGGTTTATGCTCTGTTATTTCTATGAATATTTTTAGTCGCTTTTCGTCTATCCTGTGAAAGTCACCAGCGGTGCAGTTAATAACAGTAGTTAGTAAAAACATCAAAAATGAGTGGCATAAAGTGTAATAAAAACTTTCAAGAACTGAAGTTCGATCTAGTGAAAGTGAACGGCAAGTACGCTGCAAAATGCAGGAAATGTTTAAAAAAATACCGGTGCCGTAAGATTGCAAGGCCACAGGTAAGTACAGTAAAATAACGACCAAAGGAGCAAAGTTGTTATTTAGAAATATTCGTTTGAGAGTCTCATTGAAAACCTACCTTATATGAAACAAATTTCAGAAGTTACCAGGAAAAAAATTGAGCCTAAAGTTATCGAATTGATCTTCAATGACGACTTCATTGATGATGTCCAAAAAAATTTAAATATTCAAAATCCAATTTGCAATCTTGTCAATATCTGTCAGAGCGCAGATACGTCGCTAGCAGATGCTGTTAATCTCTGGTTGACATTGGAGGTACCAGAAATTTTCGCAGAAAAACTAAGAAACAGGCAAGAGATGGCACTTAACGTTTATGCATTAACTGCATACTTTCTACATCCGACATATGATAATTCTAAGCTAACGTCTGTTTATAATGCAAAAATAAATGCTTTCCTTTTTAAACATCTCGACAACAAGGGCATAGAAGAATGGGATAAATATAACACTAGATCAGGTATGGTGTATAATGTATACGTATTTGAAACTATCTGTAGGTCTATTAGAGATATATTAAAATTGTTAAAATATAGTATCAGTAATAATCGGTAGTCCTACTTAAACCTCTTCGTGATATTAATAAGTGAAATTTTTTCAGGCATATTTGGAACTCTTTTCGAAAAAAAAGTAATAAGGCCTTTAGTATTTTGAAGGAAGGCCGAGATGGAGTGCCCAGTCTTAGGCAGCTTGGCTCTCAAGTTACTCAAAATTCCTTCATCTTCTGCGCAACTTGAGAAATTATTCTCAAACTGGGGATATATTCACACACCTCTCCGAAATAGACTTTCATTTGAACATTCGAAAATGTTGGTACACCTATATTTTACTCTACAGAGTGACATTACTGACGAAAATTTTGATCCTGATTCAGCGGTCAATTTTCCCAGTGACATGGAAGACTAAGAAATATTTTATTTTATCTGCTTAGCTGTGAATATTTATCTCTTTATTTTATTAAATGTTTGTTCTAAAGTTGATTAAAATGACATTTTACTTCAATGTAGCTATTGTTTTTGTGCTAAAAGCAGTTGTCGACATTGTTGACGTTGTCGACGTCACTTAGTAAGTCGACATCGGCACCATAGTTGACGCGTCAACAATTAATTGTCGACATGACATTCTCGACATCGCCCAACCCTGTTATTCAGTGAAAACCCAATATATTCGATGAAAAACCAATAACAAACATTTTGAGACGTGTTTTTAGTAGGGGCTTAAATTGTACCTATTGATAAAATAAGTGTCACTTTTCGCAAGGTAAGGTATAAGTGACTTGGTATTTGTGAATTTCAAGTAACAGAGTATTTAAATTTTTTGAACCTGGTTACTGTGATTCTTAATTTTAAATTTTTTGTTAGTCCTTGAAATATATATATATATATAATTATTAAATTACGTATACCTACTTCATTTATTTCTGTCAACGTTTCGACTACCTCTTTGTAGTCTTCATCGGAACACTGCAATTATGATCTTGATGTTATACAATTCTAAAAATATATATATATAGCTGTCTCAAACTTACCAAACAGTTGAGGTTAACAATTAAGCAGTATGGATGTTTCTGTTCCTTTCCATACTGCTCAATTATTAACCTCAACTGTTTGGTAAGTTTGAGACAGCTATATATATTTTCAGAATTGTATAACATCAAGATCATAATTGCAGTGTCCCGATGAAGACTACAAAGAGGTAGTCAAAACGTTGACAGAAATAAATGAAGTATACGTAATTTATAAAAAGGCCTTTATCCGTTCCAAACCCTGATCACTTTACTATATCATCAAAACACGGAGGTATTCTGGTCAATCAAAAAAAATATATATATATATATATATATATATATATATATTATATTATATAATGAAATATTTTATGGACTACTCGCAGCTCGTAAGGCTTCTGACAAGAAAATGAAAAGACCAACTGATAAAAGTCAACGAATTGCTCTTTTTAATGCATGGCTCTAAGTTGATGATACTTCATTGAGAGCGCCACAATATATTCATCAACAATATCATTTTTTTTAATGAAACCCTCCTATTTAATCTGCAGGTGTCGATAGAGCCTTGAATTCATAACTTAATTTATGAGTTTATTCAATTGATTATTACCAGTGGATGATGGCCAGTTGCTATTGTGAAAGACACAAGTTCGATTATTTTTATTGAACTTTATTATTGACGTTCATCTTTTTGATTTTGAAACTGTAAACTTTCTTAATTTCATGAGTGAAAGCACAATTTGTTAGGGTCACACTTATATACTTAGGGTAATGTCAAAATTTAAAAGTAATTTTATCTCCAACGTTGTTGCCAGTTATGGTAGTTATACGTCATAACTAAAATCAAGCTCTATTTTTGAGGTATAACTTTTTTTATTTCAACGGATCCACAGTTTTACTATTTACAAAATATTTTCGCAATATCAAGTAGCCTCAGAATAAAAAGTCTTAAATCTATCATCGTTGCGTGTTTAAATAACAAAGCTCGTCAATACATAGCTTGGTACGTTAATTTGTTTTAATCAAGAATCGTTATTCAAATGGAGTAATTTTCGATTAGTTTGTAATTCACGGAGATCATAAGAAAATATTTCAACAGACCTGTTGCGTTTTTGTCATTGTGTAAAGTTATAACTAATGAAATACAAGAAAATTTATATATTTTTCACTACATTGATCAATTTATCTTTAATGAGTACCTATATTTTTTTCAGGACGTTATGAGTTCAACAAGTGATGATATTTCAATACATTTCCAGACTGTACTCATTTATATCGAGTTTAATACTGATTCATCAAACATATTATGATGCAAATTGATCTTGATCTTTCTTCAGTATATAACATTCTGAAACACAGCAATTAAACTATTTTTTTTTAACTCGAGGGACCTTCAGTTTAACGCCGGTTCCGAACGGCCAATGGGCTTGTAAACTATGTACATTACCCAACAATTTTTAATCATAAATAACCACTAAATTCCGGACATACACAACACCCAAGAGCGAGGTGGGACTCGAACCCACAATCCTCGGATTACAAACGGTATAAGGCGGTTCACCTCACCGCTGGTCTACCGAGACCTCTCAATTAAACTATATAACTTAGCAAAAAACAGGAAACTATTGGTTGGTAATTCTGTTATTTTCGTCAACAGTTTGACAGGAATTACTTCTATAAGAACTATTGAAGTTTTGAAATTATCAACTACCTAAAATACAGAAAATGAGGAATACTGCAGAAAATACTGTTGCTTTATGAGAATTCTTATATTAATTCACGATTATAATTCAGAGATTACATAATAACTTGGAGAGTAGAATTACAAACGAGCAGAGCATAATGCAATTTCCACTAACGTTATATCAAAACCTGGTTCGAGACAACAGCTGTTTCATCAATAACCATACTCTCTTTACAGAAAACTACTCAGAATATAATGCAGCCAATTCTCACAAGAATATTACCGTTGTTGATGGAAAAGTTTCAGAGAGAAAATGCTTTTATTTCATGTAGAAGGAAGCTTTCCAGCTCATGAATATAAACACTTTCATCATCTCATTGGTTTGTTTTCATTAACAAATATCGCTATTAGGTATAACCTATTGTTATGTGATAATAAGTTAACTCACTTGATTCTTGTGATTCCATGTTATACTGGGTGGTGGTTCTGGACTATGTTTCACAACGCACGTCAAATTGATGGTACTACCTTTATTTATGTAAATTTCAGGTCCACCTAGCAATGTAGTTATTGGCTCTGAAAAATAAAATTCTTTCATTAAACACCCAAATATCTTGCTCAAGAACTGGTACAATACAGACCTACATATATATATATATATATATATATATATATATATATATATATATATATATATATATATATATATATATATATATATATATATAAGGTGTGTCATATAAATGTGTCCACCCTCAGTAACTCAACAACGAATCAGAATTTATGAAAACACTCAGACATGTCGATTTTTGATGACAGGGGGACATGATCTGGGATACAAAGCTTATTTCTACTAGCAACCCCCGGAGAGGGTAACATCAGGAATTTGAATAGGGAAGTGGGTAGTTTTTTAGCACGAATGTATGCATGGATTCAAATTTGTATGAACCTGCAGTTTGTGTTCTCATAAAGTGACAGGGTGTTTTTTATGAAATTATGGTACCGGTAAAACTAAATGAAACAGAGATGTTCTAATTGATCGTATAATTTCTATTGAAAGAAAAATATTTTTAACAAAGAGTATTAGTAAAAATTCATCACAAATTCTCAAATTTCTCACCATTAGATTGCATGCAGCGATAAAAGCGTGATTATCTTTTTTTCCAAGACGAAGCAAAAACAAACAATAAGGTGATTAAGAAGTGTTAAATGCCTTTTTCTCTTCATGCTTATCAGAATCGGCACTGCAAAGAGATTATTGCTTTTAGACAATTTCGTTTCAGTTTCTGTATTGCAGAATTATTAGAGGTGCGTTTTATGAAAAT
Organism: Cynegetis impunctata; assembly: GCA_030704885.1. Taxonomy (NCBI): domain Eukaryota; kingdom Metazoa; phylum Arthropoda; class Insecta; order Coleoptera; family Coccinellidae; genus Cynegetis; species Cynegetis impunctata. The sequence goes on from JARQZK010003718.1 coordinate 113,907, forward strand.
TACAAAATGGTTCACACGTTGGAGGAGAGAAAGGAAATGTTGAAAATTTATTTCCAGAACAATGACTGTGCTAGGGCTACTATGAGGATTTTTGAAGAACGACATCCTGATGAAAATTTTTATCTCTCAATTATCATTCAGTTGGTACATAAATTTGAGGTAACAGGATCAGTTGCAAACAAAAAACCTAATCGCACTCGTACGGTTACGGGTAAAAATGATCAAGTCACCGTAATTGGTGAACTAACGGCTGAACGGGAACAATGTGGAAGTGTTAAAAAGTTGTCACAGGAAACTGTATATTCAAGGGCAAGTGTCCACAGAATATTGAAGCGGGCTAAGTTCCATCCTTATAAAATGACAGTTGTTCATGAACTGAACGAAGATGATGGTGATCGGAGAATGGAATTTTGCCAAATAATTTCGCAAGAAATTACTGCAAATCCTGTGTTTTTGTACAACGTGTGCTTTTCGGATGAATGCACCTTTTCCTCAACGGAAACGTCAACAAACATAATTGTAGGTTTTGATCCAATAAAAATCCTCACTTCTTTAGGAAGAAATATTCTCAACACCCAGGTAGGTTTCCTGGACGTTGGATAGGCCGAAGGGGCCCAGTGGAGTGTCCTGCGCGATCGCCGGTTCTAACACCGCTAGATTTTTTTCTCTGGAGCCACTTGAAATCACAAGTTTATGAAACCAGAGTTGCAGATGTAGACGACCTTAGAGTACGAATTGTGACAGGATGTCGTAACATTACTCCTGAAATGCTACAGCATGTACGAAATAATTTTGAAGGACGATTGTTTCGCTGCATGCAATTTAATGGCGAGCACTTTGAGTATATGCGGTAAATTTTTACTAATACTGTTTGTTAAAAATATTTTTCTTTCTATAAAAATTAAATTACGATCAATTAGAACATCTCCGTTTCTTTTTGTTTTATCGGTACCATAATTCCATAAAAAAACCTTGTAACTTTGTGATCAAATTTGAATCCATGCATAGATTTGTGCTACAAAACTACCCACTTTCCCTATTCAAATTCCTGATGGGGTTGCAACCCTCTCCAGGGTAGCTAGTAGAAATAAGCTCTTAATTCCAGATCATGTCCCCCTGTCATCAAAAATCGACCTGTCTGAGTGTTTTCATAAATTCTGATTTGTTGTTGGGTTATTGAGGATAGACGCTTTCAAATGAGACACCCTATATATATATATATATATATATATATATATATATATATATATATATATATATATTTGAATATCTATCTGATTCATGAACCATCTTCTTTATATTGTAATAATTTTTTTCTTGGGTTTTCTGGTTCAGTTGAAACAGAAATGATGTTAAAATTTGTCTAATAACGTTTCGGTTATTATTTTAACCTTTTTCAAATTTATATAGGTCATGTCATCGCATAAACATATCATAAAACACATTCACAATGTTTAAAGTTGACAGAAACAAACAATTGTAGATTTAGTTTTAGTTTAAACTTGGAAATTGAAATATTTTAACACATAAATAAAACGATCATATCTTTAACGCACGTTGTACCTATATGATTGGATCTGGAAGACTGTAGTCTTCCATATAAAAAGGTTATTAATAAATTAGTTGAGAAATTTGGAAAATTTTGAACTTTGAGTACCTACTTACAAAGTCAGGTAACAGGAAGACATTACAATTAGAGAAGACACAGTTACAAGTATTAACAAAACTTTTTAGGATTAATTTAATAACAAGTTCGAAAAATAAAATAAAACGGCCGTATGTCTTGAATACTTGAAGACAAAAAATTACCTATCTGTCAAAGTCAATGAATAAAATTAGTTGATACCAACTTAAGAAAGTTAATGAAAAGAAAATGTGAAAACAAACTGAAGAATAGTTTTATGGAGAGGAAGGAAATCTCTGTCTAATTTTACCTGAGAATTCAAGCATTGTTCATTATTGAGACGCTCTTTGGAAATTTCCAGTTCTTCGATCAAATCTAATCTGAGAAAGTTTCTATTGTTAATTTGGTGTTGAATTTTTGAATTACTATATGGGCTGAAATTATGATTGTTGAATTTCAAATGGTTTCCAAATGATGAAGTGTCAGGTTCATTGATACGAGTTATGAGAGGCCTGCAAGTTCGGCCTATGTAGGAAGCAGAGTAGATGACGAAAGTCGAAAGCGCTTTGCTCCTTTAAATTGATTAATACTCTTTCATACAAGAATTCCTTATATTAATTACGATGAAAATACATCAATATCCCATGAAACACGAAATTTTGATTCCATAATATGCATATTTGTGTATTTAGCTATATCATTTGCTTTTGATATGGCACTATGATTCTAGTATTTTGTTAGATATTGTTGACGATTGTAGCACTAGTTCTTCTCATTTAAAGCTCTTATTTATTAGTAGGTACTATAAAAAATACTGCACACATCCCATTCTCGTATTCATAAAAAACAAACAGATATTTAGGATAATAAGTGAATTGACATGTATTGGTAATTTTTATTGTTATATTGATTCAAATATGATAAAATGACTTCTTGAAAACTATTGAGATTCACATATAATTTAGATGGAATAAAAACTCCTCGAAATCAACATGTTTTCGAGGTGGAAAAGAAGAAGTTCGAATAGAAGAGGATATTGAAGTTGTTGATTTATGGGGCATAGCCCAGTTGCGCCAATTTTAAACAGGTACAAGAAATCGTATAACCCAATTGCGCCCGCAACCGACCAGCCCCTAAAATCACCATGATCCACTTGCGCCGATTGTCTCTACGGGGGACCTATCAGAGATTATAGCGCTTGTTTAAATAAATTCAATTTGGTAAATGAATACTATTAATTTTAATGTAAGTTTTAGTTTGAAATTTTTCCAATATTTGAACAAATTAAAAAATATCCGGATGAGTGCATAAAAACTTTTAGTTAGATCAGAATTCACAGCAATTTGTTGTTCTGTAATTACTAGCTTCAGCACAAGCCCAAATTTTAGGAGGAAATTTAGAATCCTCGTCTATATAATTATCAACAAGATAATCGAAATAATTTCTCAATCTTGCGTCATTCGTCATCATTTGATCAAAATCGAAGCCAAAACAGTCTCCCACTGTTTCTGGCTCTAAAAATGTCAAGCCAAGTGTCCAATGTAAAATACTTCCAATAAGTGAATCATTGTTTTTGTATTCGGACATCAACCCTAAACTTTGGGTTTTTCTAATCCAAGCTTGATATGGAATCTGCATCCTATAATTTTTGTTTCTGACCACATTAATCTTATGGATAAATGAATAGTGTTTTCAAAATCCGAATCAACTTCAGCAGGTTCAAATGGATAGGTATCCTAGTTTTACGCATTCTTGGCTTACGATTTCAAAACATTTTAAATATGGCTTGTGCGACTTATTTGGCAATAAACAAAAAACAAGAGGAACATAGTGGCCGTTTTGCATACCCTGTAGGTATAGTAAAAAATTGTAGAACAGCAACAACATTGCAGTGTTGTTGAAGATTCGTGATTGTGATGCGTAGGTTTATCTATATAAAAAAACAACAAAATTCAGGAAATTGTTGAAAAAATAAACAAATCTAAGATAAAAAAAATTGTTATCCCAAGTAACATTAACGCTCTTATTCCGATCTTCAAGATCAAATTGTTACTTGGGATTGCTTTCTGCAGTGGCGAAGCATAATGACATCAAAATCGTTATTTACAAAAGTCCGATAATGAGCAGGGACACAACCTGCTGAGTCTATAGATTAGGCTTATTTTTACCATCGGCGCAACTGGGTTATCATAAATTCCCGACCCCTTTGAGACCCGGATTAGACCAGGTAGAATAGGCGCAATGGGGTTATCCCCGATTTATGATCAGTTTGTTAAATGGTTTTCAATCGATTCCTAATTGCCCTTCCCCATTTTGCCGCTATCAACAGAGCACGACGGAGTATTCTCATATTCAACTCAAACTATATTTCAATATATTTAAAGATTAAGGTTGAGTTAATTTGATATATTTCTAGGTTTCATATCATAGATAGTCAGTTACTGTCGTGTTAATATTTATTGGGATAGCTTAGAATTCAGTTAGTTATCTTGTCCGTTTTCTACCAGAAAACTGAAATTCAAAATACTCAATGGTTTGAAGTGTAAAACTTCTTTCAAAACATTGCACTTTTCTACACCCTTAATATTTACTGCTGTAAACTAACCCGCACTTTGCCAAACAGTCTAGAAAAATGATGCTCACCTCAAAGTAGAGAGTTTTGACCATTTATTGAAACATATTATGGATATTCCTTCTTCATTTTAATTTGCGCGAACTTCTTTCATATATCAATTTGTATTAATAGTTCTGAAGTTAATAAGCAGTAATATAAAAACAATTCAATAATTATCGAATGGTTTCAGATTACAAATTTTTGCGGAAAATACAAAAATTTGTCTTTTCGAACTATTGGAACCAGTTTTTTCTATCTAATAGTGAATTTATGACTATATTATTGAATATATCTTCATGAATGATAAACTGAAACTCATGTTTTTCGCAAGAAATTCTATATGAAAAAGTCAAAATCCTAGCAAATAATGCAATTCTCACTGCTAATTTTGGTGGTCTTCAAAAAACAAGGAGGATTTATATCCATTACCCCTCTATTTAATTTATTGCTGTAGTAATTTTCCTCACTAAAATTCACATAAACCATGATTTATGTATGTAATTCTATCTGATGGAGCCACCGTTTGGTGAAGCGCTGAGGCATACGTAGATTCAATTATAATAATCGTTTAAATCCAATATTATTTTGCTTCTAATATATGGAAATATATATTTTATATATGTATATATATATATATATATATATATATATATATATATATATATATATATATATATCTATATATATATATATTAATATATATATATATATATATATATATATATATATATTATATATATATATATTTATAAATATATATATATATATATATATATATATATATATATATAGGTATATATATATATATAAATATATATATATATATATATATATATATATATATATATATATATATATATATATTATATTATATATGTGTGATTAGTTGATGAAATCCTTTGTTAATACGTGATAATTTATCATGATGAACACCATTTTACTCATTTGCTTTTGCTTAACAATAACAGATCATTTACATTTTCAGAAAGTAAGGAATTTCATGACAAAACGTCGATTTTTCAATACAATCGGTTAGAATACTTCAAATTTTTTGCTATTGCTATGAAACAAGAGTCAACTAAAAATACAATACAAGCAAAATCATTTCAGATATATATATATACCTCTATATATAATATATATATATATATATATATATATATATATATATATATATATATATATATATATATATATATATATATATATATATATATATATATATACAGGGGCCCTTGTGCTCCGTAATCGGCCCATATTTTTGTTGTTGGTTGTAATTAAAGATATCGATATGAAATTTTTAAAGCCAATATCATCCGACTAAATCTATTTTTCAAAATTGATTGAAACAAAATTTCCCTTCCGGTTGTACACGAAGTAACGTCAACTTTGTTATTTCAACTGAACACCCTGCAATTTTTTGATTTTTAAATTTCTCATGTTATATATACCTACTGAATAGTGAACAGTTTTCGAGTTATCAATTTTTTTCGTAAAATTTTGACATTTGTGCTTTCGACAAAAATAGCCTATAACTTCTTTGCTATTAGGTCTATTGTTATGAGGTTTGGAATCTTGAAACGTTGTTTTAAACATTTCATGTTGAAATTTGCTCTGTTTCTAACCACTTACTTGACCTAGGGTCAATTTGGCAAACTTTAAGCGTTAATAACTTTCTCATTATAAATAGAATGCTACGTGTATATCAGCCAAATGATAATGTCGTATTTGAGAATTCAATATGACAGCAATAATGTTTAAATATAAACATCTTAGAATTAGTATTTTCCCAATATCTTATCGGGTATCAACATTAGATCTCAAAAACATAATGAAGAGAGAAGGATACACAAACTAGATTTGAAATATTGTTTTTTATTGGTATCCATGGATACGTCAAAATAACTCGCTTGTCGATTTCTCAGGTGTGTTGTTGAGGTGCACGTCGTTGGTGACCTAACCTCGTGCTGCACGCCAAGTAATATTGTACAGCTAGTGAATTGATCAAAAATGGACACAGTGTCGAGGTTTGAAAAAATGATCGTATTTCCAAACTATTTATATATTTACACAATATTAACAAATTCAGGACGAGAATGTATCTATATATGTAGGTAATACATTACTTGCAATGGTATTGTTCATAGAAAAACTGTTTAGTACTACATTACTGTCGTATGCTTCTCTCAATAAGCATACTAGGTACCTGTTATAAAATTGGGTGACGTGCGGGTGGGTCCATTATTGAACCTTTCACGTCATTGGTTGACGAATACTGGTGCGAGGATCAATAAAACAAACGAATAATACTAATAATAACAGTAGCACTTTCTGAATATTGGAAAATTCATATTTGCCGTTGTCTTTGTCCGTCTCCATTACTGGTCTGGTTTCTGAGAAGGGCTCTATGGAACGTGCTAGTAAACGGATTGGTGGCATTGACCATATGTATATATATATATATATATATATATATATATATATATATATATATATATATATATATATATATATATATATATATATATATATATAATATATTTTGGTTCTAAATTTGACAAAATCATGAGCTCTGCTAACGATAGTACTCATATAACACTCACCACCTACTAAAACATTGTCACTTCATCTATATCTGTCATTCAACTTCTGCGAAAGCTGAGAACATCAATATCGACTCAAATATCATTTTGAGCTTGAGATCATATAACTAATTTTCTTTTAATGCCTCCGAAACACAGGCATCCAAATTTTCGGGAACAACCTCACTCTTCGATCCAAAATTATAACTGGAAAACCAAATGATTGACCCTTCAAATAAACTATATCTTTTGAAGACGTCAACTTTTACTTAACCTGTCGAGTTCATTTCCAACTTTGCCAAGTCAGCTTCATAAAAGCTCCGTTATCTATTTCGTCCTGAAAGTTAGTTTAAGTCAAAGTTGCTTTAAAAAAACTACCTCTAATTGTAAAAAGTTGAAAAATAACGTTGTAAACCTTAAGATGGGTGAAATTTGGTTTGGAATAGTTGAATAATGATTGTTTTATGCTTTGGAATACAATTTCTTATGTTTCAACTTTTGAAAATTCACCCTTGTTGGAGCTTAATGTAAAAAAAAATATTTATCTTGAACACTGATTTCATCTTGCATCGATTTGCACCAAAATTGGAAATTAGGCTCGTCTCATCCTTTACTTCAAATTTTATATCTCATGGGCACTGTTTATTTTTCAAGGGCGAAAGCTACCCCTTATTGTCAAAAACTATAAAATCACGTTGTAAACCTTAAGATGGATAAAATTTGGTTTGGATAGGTTGAATAATGATTGTTTCATGCTTTGGAATACAATTTCTAATGTTTGAACCCTTAAAAATCCACCCTTCTTAGAGCTTGATATAAAAGAAATTATTCATCCCAAAAATAACTAATGATCCTAAAGCATAAAAGAATCATTACTTTACGAATTCAAACCAAATTTCACCCATATTAAGGTTTTGCAATGTTATTTTATAATTTTTTACAATAAGGGGTAGTTTTGACTTCTAAAAATAATCAATTATTATTCAACTAATTCAAACCAAATTTCACTCATCTTATTTTATAACTTTTTTCAATTAGGAGTAGTTTTCACCCTTGAAAAATAGAAAGCGTACAACGGCACGATGTAGAAAATTAACTAGAGGGTGAAATAAGCCTAATTCCAAATTTCCTGTACTAAATATGTTTCAATGATTTTAAATAGACAGTTTTTTTGTTAGAATTATGTTTCGAATCGAAAGATTTGGAGGATATCGAAATATAAATTTTTAATTTATAAATTTGTTTTTACTTTCATAGTTCTGTAGTGTTTTCGTTTTTCAATCGATTGTTGAATGCAGCGATTTGTTCGCTTAGGCGAGTATAATGTCAAAGGCAAAAAGGCCTGCATTGGACAAAGTGGTTCTTGATATAATGGAATTTTTTTTATTCGAGTCGAATTTCATATACTGACAATTGATGTAGGGGAGTATGTTTGTTTGCGAGACTATCTGTAGTAAAACGCGGAGAAAGTACGAGAAAGGATGATAAAAGTGCAATTATACTCAAGTAGGAGTACAATGAAGACTAGCGCTGCAGAACGTAAATAGGAGATCTTTGAAGTCTCTTATCACTAATGAGAAATTTATGATACTTACAGTTTAATCTTTTTGGGTTACTCTAATATTTGTTTTGGAACTATAATATTGTGAACGAAATTCATTGTATTATAGAGAACTTGTGTTGATATTAGATTTATATTATATAATAATAAAAACACTAATAAATTTTTTCATTGCAGTCAAAACTACAGATAAATTAGTTGACAAAAAAAATGAGTGTACCGAGAGAGAAAATTAATAGCTCTTGGATATAAATTTACATGGAGAAACTAATGATATTCAAAAGAGTAACAATAAATGAGATTTACATTACGTACAATATGAAACAAATATTAATAATTAAAATAAAAATGTGAAACAATTTCATCTGATAGAACAAAAATGAAAGGTTCAATTCAAATGAAAGTTTCGATATAATCGTTATAGAGAAACTTATTACCAAACACCGTATGACGTAGTCATTATCCATCATCCGTGAAAAGCCCGATATATACATATATATATATATATATATATATATATATATATATATATATATGTATGTAAATGCATATATATATATATATATATATATATATATATGTATGTAAATGCATATATATATATATATATATATATATATATATATATATATATATATATATATATATATATATATATATATATATATATATGTATATATATATATATATATATATATATATATATATATACATATATATGTATGTATATGCATATATATATATATATATATATATATATATATATATATATATATATATATATATATATATATATATATATATATATATATATATATATATATATATATATATATAAATTATATTTATACCATAAACAAGACTGCAAAATATATACAAGAAGCAGAAAAATATTTCATTTGATTTGGCGCAAATTTTGACCCGTTGAAGGTTACTATTCAGCACGCAGTGTTAAAAACGCTAAATCAAAAGAACTGTGAAGCAAACTCTTCAATTGAAAATTGTATGTTAGTATGTTAGTGTACTAAGTGGCATATTATAAAATTGATGAACTTGTGAAACTATAACAATTCAAATGGATTGCTAAATACACATTTTCATGTTACTGCCTACGAATTTGTTTGTAGAGGTTAAGAAGCTTAACAGTTTAAATGTCATCATTCTAGAAGGAAAACAAAATAATAACGGCACTTTCAATATCCATTACTTTCAAAAACAGCATAGTGTGGATATAGGAAACTTACTGATAGTGAGAGGTCATGGAGAATGAAGAAAACCGTGTTTTATGCCTTTCAGAACGTTTCATAAAGTTTTGAGCAAATGAAGATAAAACATTCTCACTGATTAATTGTTTTCGACAGAGAAGTAGAATTATAAAAAAAAAATTATTTATTGGTCTGAAAAGCTCCTTTTGAGAGATCAAAGATTGTGCTATCAAAATTGACTCTAATTCTGAGAATATAAGATTTACCAATCATTCAAATCGAGTAAGTATTGTTTCAACAATGGCCAAAGTTGAAGTATGTGATCTGCAAATCTTTGAAACAACACGCCATTCGAACTTAAAATCCTACCCCAAAATTGATCCAGATTATCACTGAAAAGTTACCATTCTAAGAGAAAACAGTGTTTAGTAAGACCAGAATAAAATAATAATACTTTATAAATAGTTGATGGAATCCGTCGTTACTACGTGATAATTTAACATGATTAACAAAACTAAATTTGAATTTACTACGTTAATTATCACAAAATATTTTGAAAAATATAACCCTGCGATTGCAATTTCGGTCTTGAGTTAAGAAATGTTCTTAACTCAATCTGCCCAATGATGGTCTAGTGACCAAAATTGCAATCGCAGTGTTATATTTTTCAAAATATTTTGTGATAATAAACGTAGTAAATTCAAATTTAGTTTTGTTAATCATAATACTTTATCTTGAATTCTCTTACTATAGTCTTAGTGAAAAGCTAATACTTAACTATTAATAGATAGGAGTGTTATATTTTGGCGTTGTTTGAGTTCAAATATAGTTGTTCAAGAATTCTAACTAAATGACTCATTAAAGTTTCTTACCAAATATCATTCGAGCTTGTATTTATTTACGGAACATACTTTCATTTTGACAAAACTCAATCTTTGTAATAGGACTCGAGCAAATAACAAATGTTATTTGCTCCTGTTAATTGCCAAGATACAAAGCTTTCGTTCGAATGAAAGACCCGGATTAGCACAAGCTCTTATAGTATTACCCACGAATATATCTACTCTGATGAAAATATAATAAACAGAAGGTTAACTATTTTCTGGACCAAAGTCATGAAACTTCAATTACATTACAGTATTTTTCACAGTATCAAAGAACTAAAATAAATTGCCAAACACAGATGATAAGTATTATTTGAGCAACCTTTTTTTATCAAGTGCAGTATCTTTCTGTCGAATATATTTCAAGCAACATGAAATTTATATCCACTAAATCGCACAACCAATCTACGTCACGTTGTAGCAAACAAAAAGATGAATGGATTGGCACGTGAATATCCTTACAATACACTTCTCAGTTTTTCATTTCATGTGAAATTACTGGCAGTATTTTTGGAATTCGCGCAGTTAATTTCTAACCGCCTCATAAGAACAAGAGCTATTGCAAAAATATGTTAGAACATTCGTATATGCATAGCCATGTGTTTAGCAAGCCGTATGCATTATAATTTTCATAATTTTTACTTTTGATTTAGTTACTCTCAAACGTTGTTAGTTCAAGTATTTTTACCATTTATTCAGTATATAATATACAGAGAGAGAACCGGGTGCCTCACGGCACCTCCCGTCACACAGGGACTATGGACTTACGAAAAACCTCACACTACAAAAAAATCTTGAAATCTCTAAATTCAAAAGAAAGCGGTAAGATTAGAAAAATTTATATCTCTAGAAGGAACTTTCCTAACATTAAGTTAATTCATATCCAAATTTTCTATTCTCTAACTCAATTTGGAGGACAAATTTGCAAAATTCTTGGATTTAGATATAATTGTTCACAATTATTAATTGCTTCATTTTTCGCTACTACTGCATGAAATGTTTGCCTACATATATATATATATATATATATATATATATATATATATATATATATATATATATATATATATATATATATATATATATATATATATATATATATATATATATATATATATATATATATATATATATATATATATATATATATATATATATATATATATATATATATATATATATATATATATATATATATATATATATATATATATATATATATATATATATATATATATATATATATCAAATTTATAAACAGGCAAACAGAAAAGAAAGAATTTGAAAACGGTTTTATTTTTTTTATTTTTAGTTATTACAATTAGCAAAAAAAATAGTGTCAAAAAAGAAAAGTTACAATGGACATATCACAAAAGTCAACCAAATCATAATAAGGCTCCATCAACATTTCGCTTATATTATAAAAATATATTTTTAATCTTCCATTTATTCTTTCCAGGAAAAGAGTGATATGTTTGAAACCTGAATACCGGTTTTTCACTCTCATTTTTCTGTCGAACCCATTCCAAGCAACATGAAATTTATATCCTCTAAACCGCACAACCAATGTACGTCACGTTGTAGCAAACAAAAAGGTAAATGGATTGGCACGTGAATATCGTAACAATACACATGTCAGTTTTTCATTTCATTCGAAATTTCTGGCAGTAGGTACGTCGAAATATAATTCACTTTCCTCGGTTTTCGGATGTTCGCGCAGTTAATTTCTAACTCCCTTATAAGAATACTTTGTATTTAGAATTTATGTATCAGGAAGAAGTTTCACATGAACAGCTTTTTCAAGAGATACACTACTCAATCGAAATAATTCGTTCATTCATATATAGGTATATATATATATATATATATATATATATATATATATATATATATATATATATATATATATATATATATATATATATAGATAGAAACAAAGTATGAAAATATTTGAAATTTTGCGGACTTCTCTAATCTTTTTCTATAGTCTTTCACGTTGTTTTAAATATCTCTTTTCGAAAACCTGACAAACAATGGAAGCCATAACCTGAATATGAAATTAGCAAACAACGTAAATTATCAATTATTATTCTTGCAACCAAAATAAGAAAAATACATTAAACCAGTCTGGAGTTGATTTAAATCGGTTTGTTTCATATCTATTGCTATTGGTAAAACAGACAGTTTCTCCACAATCAGGTGTGAAAAACATTCGAAATAATACGTTTATAGAAAATCTGGCTTTAGTATAGCAAGCGACTGCATAAGAAGGAACCTCTAATGCGTTGAAATTTCAGAAATGCAATTTCTTCATCTTTACCAATGGTATTTAATAATCATTTAGGTACTTGGAATTACACTATCTTCAAATCAATCGATTGACGTTTCGAATTTTCAAAGCAACATATCTGGATTTGCCTCTTCTCTATTTAGAGAATCTTATAATCTCCGTCAACCTCCCTTAGTAAAACACTCCTGTAGTAAAACAGTACTGTATTCATTCCAATTTGAATCGGTTGATAATATACACTGATGATTTACATTTGTCTGAAACCAGTCTCCTGAATATATTTATAATTACAATACAGTTTTTTTATTGTGAACATGATAAATCCAATTTGATGTATTTTCGTAATAAGTACTGCGATTCGAAAATTATAGGTCATGTGTTACAGTATCACAAGCCTAACATGGAATGAGTTACAATTAGAGAAATTGTATTGGGGTTAAAAAATTTCTATAATCTATTGGAAAATAATCAGAGATCATTCATGTGACTTAGCACCAGATTATTTTGTAAACTGAATTGTTATAGCGGTAGATTGTTTTCAATCACAATAAATTGATAAGCTATGCTTGGTTCGAAATTGCGTAACTCCTTCAAAACATATAGAAAGAAATATAAGTTCTTCAGAATTGAAACGAATGCGAAGAATAGCAAAAATTTTCAATTGTTCGCGAAAAATCATTTTTGAGACGAAAAATCCGTAAATTACGGAAATTAAAAGAGCACTCACGTTTAGAAAACTATTTCAATCTACATATCAATTTTTCTTTACTCTTCATAACTTTTATGATTCGCAAATCTGAAAAACTTTTTTCATCAAGTGAGTCGAAAACCATATCGCTTCAGCGGACGCCGATAATTACCAAATTTTCCAGTTGAGCTTTCCAGGTATGTAGAAATTATCGAGAAAACGAACATTTCTAATAACCTACCGAATTCTCGGAAAATGTCACGGTAAAAAAAACCGGTGTTAGTTGAGTGGAAGTAACAGGATATAATTGGCAATACCAGACGAGAAAGTTAGAATCGATAGTGGAATGCTATAACTATTTTTTCCGTCTAAGCTCAAACATTAATTTGTAACGGCAATCAATATTATTCAATACAAGAAAAATATAATTTTATAAATACTTTGAGTATGAAACAGTTTCTTGAAATATCCGTTTCAAGGTAGTTTTTTTTCTTCATGAAAACTTTCGTATCAATTTCTTTTTGATTATTGCTCATAAACTGGGACAAAGCTATGTCACTGAAGTTGGTCAAAACATATACGCACACATACACATATATATATATATATATATATATATATATATATATATATATATATATATATATATATATATATATATATATATATATATATACAGTGGCGTAGATAGGGGGGAGATCAGGGGGATCAATCCCCCCCCCCATGAGCCCACAAAAATTATAGTAGAATTGAATAAAAGTCTTCATATCTACGTATTTAAGTATACATGAAATTCACTAAGCATTTTTTTGATATTATGTATGTGCAATTATATAAAAATCATATAGATATGTTTTCGTGACGGCTGTGCAATTTCCGAGCTTCGAACAGGCCGACCAATCAGGAGCCACGAAGTGGTCTTAACATCTAGTAAATCAAGAAATTGAATCGTTTTTCTAATTTTGGGTTAAGTAACTAGTACTTTTGAGCATATTTTATTCAATATTTAATTAGTAGTTTAATCGGTCACTATGAGCAAAAAACGTGTTTAAAAAAGTTCCAATGGCTCTAATGGAAAATTTTGATTTCGAAAGGAAGAAGTCAACCAAAATCTCCTCGCACTTCTTCTCTTTCTAAATTGTATACTGTAGTTACTATCAAACAAAACTGCTCGAGCTTTTGTTTAATAGTATAGTATTATATCTAAAGCACGAGCAGTTTCGTTCAATAGTAAAGGTAGTATAAAATTTAGGAAGAGAAGAAATGCGAGGAGGTTTTGGTTGACTTCTTCCTTCGTAAATAAAATTTTCCATTTCACATACGTTTTTTGGTCCTAGTGACTGATTAAATTCCTGTTTCAATTCGAGGAGCGTGACTCTGCTTTTAGAAGATTTTCAATCAATATTTAATATCTCGAATATTTTTTGAGGTAGAGTAGGTATCAAAATATGATTAACTTTCGGCTTTGATTGTCAATTTAATTACTCCATAATATTTTGAAATTAATAAAACTTGTCGAGTTAGTAAAATTTTTCTTGTCATGGCGTTCAATCCATTTCTGGACTTATACATCATGGATCTTGGAGGAAGATTCACTAATCATGAGAATATAGTCTAGTAAACAAGTGCTTTTTTTGTTCAACTTTTTTCATGAGTCTCGGAAGAATATGAACAAGGTGTCATTCCATTCGGAAGAGCATGTAGATATTTTTTGAAGAAAGTAAAGTTCCGTTTAAGAATATTGTAAAAATTATAATCAATTTACTGAAAGAAAAAATTATCTCAGAAACTAATTGATATTTTTGATATCTAAATAAAGATACAAAAAGAGTAGGATATTTTCTAAAAGAAAGTCTCCCGGAACTGTAGGTTTAATATTTATAATTTTCTCAGAGGGGTAAATATAATGCCGAAAACAGATAATCTGGCTTGCGAAAGTAACGCCCATTTCGGACACTTTAACTATAAATATTATTTAACTAAGTATATTAAATATTAAATTAAGGAATGATAAATTTCAGGTTCTTACTGGATAGGTAAATGAACAATAATCCAGCAACAAAACATTTTTATCGCGATTTTTCAATCAGTTATGCAATAGATTTTTGCTGCTTGAACAAGAACATTGCAAGTGTGATAACTGTTAAACTATAGATCTGATTTTTTTTTCTTGGAGCTGGTTTCGAAAGACTGCAGAATAGATCTCCGTTAAAAAAATTTAAAAATTTTATTTTTTAGTTTTTTACTAACAATTTACTTAGTTGCAAAATTGAACACTTCAATTGAACATAACTTTTTTTTCTTAATTCTCTTATAAATAACGCATTCGTTTATAACAATTTTTCAAACAATAGGAGATGAATATTGAAAAAAACCATTTCCCTGTAGCTTCCGATGATAAAAAACGGATCATTAAAATTATAAAAATAATTTCATTTTGATGTTGCAAAACTACGTAAATTGTTAATAAACAACTGAAAAATTGAAATTTTTTTATTTTTTCAACGGTTATTTACTCTGAATCCTTATAATAATAGCTCCAAGAATGAAAAAAAATCTCATATCTGTAGTGAACAGTTGTCAAACTCACAATTTTCGTGTTCAAGTTCTACAAAATTGTTAATTAACTATTGCATAACTATTTGAAAAATAGCTATTATCGCCATATTACTGCTCATTTGCCGATATAGTAACTGTCTGAATTTTTTCATTCCCTAATTTTCATATTTATTATGGTTGAATAATGATTATTGTTGAAGTGTCCTCAATGCTCGTGACTTGCCCAAACCAAATAACCCGTTTTCGTCCGTATTTTTATCTCTCTGAGAAAATATTGATCCTACAGTTCCGGAAGTTGAGTCTTTCTTTTGGGAAATTTCCTCTCCTTTTCGAATCTTTCTTCAGATTTCAAAAATCTCAATTAATTTTTGCTATATTGGCACAAAATCAAACCCCTTTCTTTCAGGATATTGTTCATAACTTTCACAATTTTCGCGAGCGAATTTTTATTTTTTTCAAAAAATATCTACATGCTACTCCGAAACGAGTGACATGTTTTTCTCATATTTTTTCGAGACTTGCAAAAAACTTTGAACAAAAAAGCACTTGTTGACTAGACTTAATGTATTAGGAAGATTTTCGGTGTTTTTCAAGCATGATTTATACGAAATTGACAAAGCAGCTGATAAATTCATGAAAACTGACGAGTTTTATGAAAAATTTCTTACTGCCACACTTGTTGTTCTCGTTAGTTGAAAGTGTGGAAGAAAAATTTAATTCATAGAGGCGATATTAAACCTAAAAATTCAATAAGAGAGCTTGATGATTGCCTAGAATTTTTTTTTTCGAATATCATGTTGCTCAGAATATTAGCTACGTTGCTGGTATCGAAGTTTGAAGCGAATAAAAACGATTCAAAGGAGCACGATAAAAGAAATGGACTTGTAATGACCCTTCTGAATATATAAAATTCATTGCAAATTAAAAACTCATGTTTGTCCAATTTTTTGTTATTGAAAGGTTTGGCTGCTCTGGCAATTCATCGTGACAATGGAATCACAGCTGACGAAGTCATAAATGGATTGTCAAAAAACACCGAAAACTAGATTTTCTGCTCTGATTTCCCGATTCAATTTTCACTGATTTTTAATTAATTTTTTCCAATTCAAATGATTTGAATTTTTGGCAATTTAATTTAACTTTTCTGCTCATTCTGTACTATCTACATAAAAGATTATTTTTATCTACAAAAATAGATGAAAATCTTATGAAATTTTGCACTAAGTCATATCAACCCCCATCGCAAAAAGCTATCTACGCCACTGTATATATATATATATATATATATATATATATATATATATATATATATATATATATATTTATATATTTATATATAAATATATATATAATTATATATATATATATATATATATATATATATATATATATATATATATATATATATATATATATATATATATATATATTGTTGGGATTTTTCGTGGTATAACAGATATTAAATGACTAATAAAAATAGATTTAATTTACTCGACGTTTCGGCTCTATTTTTGGAGCCTTTTACAAGAGTTTCATCAAGAGTCTGTAAGATAAAATATAATTTAAAACTAGTTTACAATACAAAGGTTGATATTGAAAATGTACCTCACTACGGATTGTTTTGTTTTATTTTCTTTTTGTGGTGGTAAGTTCCAGCTCGTGTGAACGACTGGTTTATGAATCCGAAACAGGTGTCGAGTCTTAATAATATTAAGACTCGACACCTGTTTTTTTTCAAATGGCAACATGGTGACTCGTCGGGTTAAAGAAAAAGATAATTTCATTGCGATTAATTTGATACCGCACTCTAGGTATTAGGCTGAAAGAAAACTTTCAATAAAAACCTTAAATCTCATAACCTTAGAACTTTCCTCAAATGAAGAATCTTATTGAAACAAAATAAGTCCGAAGCCACGCCCACAAATCTACGTCCCAGGGCGGTAAACGCATCTAAACCTTCCAGAATATATATTTCTTTCGAAAAAACTAATGAAACAACGAATACACAAAGTAACAAATGACACATGTTTGCATTCTAATTGTCATATGAAGACGAAGAAATATAAAATATACCAGGTGTCCCATTTAAGAACCGAAAGTTTATGTCACTTTCAGTGAAACCGGAAGTAGCATGAAGTTGAGTTACTTGTCAAAAAATGCAGTTTTATGCATTTAACAGATCCTCTAAATTTCATTTCATTATCTCCGTAAACAAAAAAGTTATAGGGGCGAGCCACCTTCCGTGAACACCCGGTATATATATATATATATATATATATATATATATATATATATATATATATATATATATATATATATATAATAAAGTATAAACTTTAAAATAAAAACACTTGGCTTATGTACATATTATATATTGTGAAACATAAGCCTAGTGTTTTTATTTTAAAGTTTATACTTTATTCTTTATGATGTTTCACCAAGTGATGTGCGAGAATTCAATCTCAGTTATTTATATATATATATATATATATATATATATATATATATATATATATATATATATATATATATATATATATATATATATATATCTATATATATATATATATATATATATATTTATATATATATATATATATATATATATATATATATATATATATATATATATATATATATATATATATATATATATATATATATATATATATATATATATATATATATATATATATATATATATATATATATATATATATATATATATATAATATGTAGATAAATTGAAAAATCAATTAGTAGGTTAATTTTTCATTTTTGATGAAAATTAGTATGAAGTTGAATTTAGGTAGTTGGAGGCTATTGCGGAAAAAATACTTTTTGGTGCTAGTGCGGGAACGTACCACTTTTCCCACTAAAATTCGTTTAGAAAGAACTACTTTTCCAAACGCTCATAGAAAAGGATAATTGAAGTGGTATTCACTATATCAATTGCAAATATTCTGATGAAACATATTTATCTCAACTGGGACATGCATAAAAAACTATTCAAATGTTATTCACCTCATTTACGAATTAATGGTTCTCAGTGCAGTACAAATGATGATTATATGAAATATATAACAACTATCTTAGAAGGAGTAGAGTATTGAAGGAATAAGTTTTCACATTCTCATGTGATTAGAACCTAAGACAGAGCTGTTGGGTTCTGCGCGTCGGCGTTTAAGTCTCGGAGTTTAAGTCATACCTACATAAGGTTTTCTCAATTTCAATAATATCCCAGTTTCCATAATTTCAGTCATTCGTCAGTTTTTTTCTATAAGTGTGATTTGTACTTCCTTCGCATATTATATTTTTGGAACGAAGTTCTTTATGGCAGGCTTGGAGGAGATAGGGATTTCACTGCGGGATTAAACTGAAAATAATGTGAAAGTAAAACCGTAACGATCGAAATAATTTTGTATGAGTTATGTGCATAAAAGAACAGATTACGACAGGAATCAGACATCGCATAATGAAAAGACAAAGATTTTCAAATTTGTTCCATAAAATAATGACTACGTATTGTAGGTTTATATTCAGTTATAATATCACAAGAGCATCGAAAATAATCGACTATACTTCCAAGTGAGAAGACGTATTTTGTGTTTTAAGAAAATACGTCGAGTGACGAGGTCAGTATAACGATTATTTTCGATTGCTCAAGTGGTATTCGTTACGATTATATAAGGAATAAAAAATATCAATTTTTTTTGACTAACGTCAAAACATCGTCAATATGAAAACATTCACATTTTGACACGAGGCGAAACTAGGCCATGCTACAGAGATTTTTTCATGTAAAAAGTGTTAGAAGAAAACCAGCTCCGCCATTGCGTATAAAATAGTTCCACATGATATAGTGATATGTTTTTCACTAGACTTTATTATTTATGTCTTTGTTATTAACAATTTTATGCAAAAATGTTTTTTTAGTTTTTTGCTTATAAAATTGAAACTATCAGAGTAATCGTGATGATGTCGATAGACTTATCGTAGAAAATGAAAAGACGAAAAAAATGAGAGGTCGGACGACTCGATCAGACCCTTAGTCTAAGGGAAAATTGGAAAAAACCGTCCAAAATGCAGTTTTTTTCAAAATTTCATAACTCGGTTATTTTTTGAGCTGTAGCGTAGATCCTCCGGTTAGTATTATTTATCAATATAAACTTTATTTGTGCAAAGAGCAGGAACTGTTCGATGCATAGTTTTTGATCTGTGTCCATTTGATTATGTTACTATGCAATTTTCCAGCAGACCTGAATGCGACAGGTATGGTCCGATTTTAATTTACTAAAAAGATTTTGAAAGTAGAATTCTCATAGTTCAAAACGATCGTCTTGGTTTTTCATAAAAACGCTGAGAAATATGTTAAAAATAAAGCTGAACATGACGAAAAACGGCCGAACGCGTGAGAGTAGTTGACGAGTGGGGGTAGAGCAGCAGGCAAGGAGAAGTATGACATTCGAAAGCGTCGGCATTTTGAACGTGACAGTAGTTTCTAAACGTTGTCAGATAATAATTGTAAACCCCCACTGTTCAACTACTCTCACGCGCTCGGCCGTTTTTTGCCATGTTCAGCTTTATTTTTAACACATTTCTCAGCGTTTTTATGAAAAATCAAGATGAACGTTTTGAACTATGAGAATTCTACTTTCAAAATCTTTTTAGTAAATTGAAATCGGACCATGTCGCATTCAGGTTTGCTGGAAAATTGCATAGTAACATAATCAAATGGCCACAGATCAAAAACTATGCATCGGACAGTTCCTGATCTTCGCACAAATGAAGTTCATATCAATAGCTAATACTGGCCGGAGGATCTACGCTACAACTCAAAAAATAACCGAGTTATGAACTTTTGAAAAAACTACATTTTGGCCGGTTTTTTCCAATTTTCCCTTAGACTGAGGGTCTGATCGCGTCGTCCGACCTCTCATTTTTTTTGTCTTCTCATTTTCTACAATATTTTTGCATAAAATTGTTAATAACAAAGATATAAATAATAAAGTCGAGTGATAAACATATCACTATATCATGTGGAACTACTTGACAAACAATGGCGGAGCTGGTTTTCTTATAACACTTTTTGCACAAAATGCTCACTCTAAATCTCTGTAGCTTGGCCTAAACACCAAATAACGATTTTATCACGTCGTCAAGAGTATATTCACATATCAATACGCAGTATTTATGCAAAATTCACAGATTCTATTGGCTTATTCATACATGAGTTATATAATCAATTATGTAGCTTGGCGATACGTTACCCTCTCGTTATATACACTCTTGCGTCTGTATTTGACATTGCATTAACTACCGAGAGGTTTAAGTACTGAACCCTGGTGCCGTATTTCTGGGTTCGAATCCCAGAGGTGACTCCTGTCTAATCCTCCTATATTATCCGAAGGAACTTCGTTCCTACCTGGTATCCCATGACACCGTTTTTTTTAGGATCCTGATGAAGAATAACAACAAGGTTCAAAATATAGAGTTTATGAAATAATGTTTGGCAGTGCAGCACATATATCAAATTATGATCATGCGAAATATATAACAACTATCGTAGAAATTGGAATGATTCCAATTTTGTCTTTCACACTTTGGATATTAACTTTGTGACCATCGAGATTAGAACCTTCTGGTTCAGTAGTGTACCTGAAACAACTTGTATGAGTTGTCGATTAATTAATAATTTATGGTTTGATATTATGTCTTTGATGATTACGAAATTTTTTATTTTAACATCTAAATTAACATATCAATAATAACCTACATAATTATCTGTCACTGCCAGAAATTGAACATAAATTTAATTAATTAACCTAGTGAAATGACCGAATACTATAAAACATATAGGTGGGACCGTTCATATATCAAAGTATTATAACCAAAAGCACATGATTTCAATGGCTGAAAATGGCGTTACGCCTTGTTTTCCAAAAATTACGGTTGACAATAAATCAGCCAAATGATCCCAATCATAACAACGGATAGAAATGCCGCATTAACCTTCAAAACGGCCACATCTGGCTCGCCAATATTTTCTCAAATCGAGTGGTTGATGAATGATGAACTTTGGCCTGCAACGTGCTCTCTCGACTGAAATATGTGTAATAAGTTTTACAGTAAATGGATACTGTATGGAAATGGCACCTGAAAAATTATGCAGATCTGACGGATTTCCATGAAAGCTTTCATTATTCAGCCCATGTTTTTTAGAATACTGCGATTTATAGGCGAATCAGATTATGAAAAGTGTATAACCATAGGGCCTCAAATTCCATAGCAGGTGTTCCACACTATTTCTAAATTAAAATATGCAATCGTTCAGTTAAATCTCATTTACCTCCGAAAATGAATTTGAATTGAAAACATTATTTTGGTATCTTTGTGAGGAGAATTTTTTCTTACAGGTAGAATTTTGATTTTACTACCAACTCTGCTATAGTTTGGATAGAAATAAAAGAACAAAGAAATTATAAACACAAAGTTTCTTGTTCGATGTAATAATGCTGTTGAGTATGTATACAAATTGAAAACTAATGAAATAAATTGAGCTACAATCACTACAATTTCTTGTGAACTCTATTTGTTTACTATTATTTTACCAATCATTGAATTGAATTAGCATATTCTTGGTGGAAGTTCATATTTATGACTTTATAAAGAAACAAAAAACTCACTTTTCACAGGTTTAAATAAAATCTATTGAGTTAACGCGTTTCGTCGTAACATTGACTTCATCTCGTACTGAGTACGTATATACCTATATATATATATATATATATATATATATATATATATATATATATATATATATATATATATATATATATATATATATATATATATATATATATATATATATATATATATATATATATATATATATATATATATATATGTATTTATAAATGAACAACTTCTTTATTACCTATCTTTATCCAGTATATCAATTCATGAATTTATTGGCTGTTATAGGTGTGTATTGACATTGAAATAAAAAACAAAGTAGTTTGGACGTTTCGGAGGTCTTTCCTCCTTCTTCAGCATTAAAAGAGATATATATATATATATATATATATATATATATATATATATATATATATATATATATATATATATATATATATATATATATATTGTCTGTAATAAAAATAAACAAGTAGTACAAATTTTCTTCACAAATAACTGTCTATAAATACCTATTAAAATGATAAAATGATTTTCATTCTAGACAAACTGTTGTTTTCACGTCTTTTGACTTTTCTCGGTCGTGTGTCAATGTCAGTGTTGTCTTTGTTACTGTCGTGTCACTGAATATGTTCTTTTTCTTCTTATGTGTTTGGTCTCGTTAATATTGGTAGATATGTGTGACTTAGTTGTTTTACGTCCTGTCTGTCATTTACTGTGTTATCTAAGTTCCATTGTATATATATAACATTTCCCAGAATTCTCTTTGTTTTTGTTTGGTTTCTATTCTCAAAATTTTAGCTTCTTCGTAGTTAAAAGTGTTGCAGTCCTTACATGGTATGCTGTATACAACATTAGATTTTTTCGATTTCGGGGTTGCTGTTTTTAGTTTATTGTAACTTCCTTTCACTTGATTTATCGGTTTATGTATGACCTGCATGTTATGTGGAGCTATTATATTTCCTATTTGATGTGATACTTCATTTGTAAACGGTATGGAAATCCGTAGTTTATGTTCTTGTGTTTCTTGTTGTCTTGTTCTTGTGTTATATATTTTATCAACTCGTTGCTTTACTAAGCCTTCTACCATTGTTCTGGGGAAATTGTTTTTATGTAGTATAGTTTTTAATTTAGTTATTATATGTGGCCTAAGTGGTGGTGATGTTAACTTTATTTTTATTACAGACAAAATATATATACTCTTTTAATGCTGAAGAGGGAGGAAAGACCTCCGAAACGTCCAAACTACTTTGTTTTTTATTTCAATGTCAATACACACCTATAACAGCCAATAAATTCATGAATTGATATATATATATATATATATATATATATATATATATATATATATATATATATATATATATATATATATATATATATATATATATATATATATATATATATATATATATATATATATATATATATATATATATATATATATATATATATATATATATATATATATTTATATATATATATATATATATATATATATTTATTTATATATCACATGAACTGAAATTCTTCAATAATCTAGAAATAAAAAAATCCTCCAAATATGATTATTTGTACTGCGCATCGCGAAATCTACATTTACAATGTAACAGTGAATTATAGAAATTATCAAGTCACTACGACTTAAGTTCTGCATACAGCTGTTTCTTGACTCTCAGCGCTCTCAGCCAAAGATATTGGTAACTAACCAACAATGCACAGTTTAAACTGAAAAATCAGAATTCCGTCAAAAGAAAAAATATTTCCTGGCGTGAAGGTTTCTTAACCAACAATGCACAGTTCAAACTGAAAAATCAGAATTTCGTCAAAAGAAAAAATACTTTCTGCCATGAAGGTTTATTAACCAAAAATGCACAGTTTAATCTGAAAAATCAGAATTCCGTCAAGAGAAAAAATACTTTCTGTCATGAAGGTTTATTATATATACTTATTGCGATTTTCTCAATATTGAACAATCAATTTTTGAAAAATATGCTAGTTCAAAATAGTCAATCTCGTATTTCACATAAAGTGAACAAGGAAAATTTCTCAATTATTATTTATAAATAATAAGAAATACGTTAATTCACTCCGAGTCAACTAAACTGCACCTGAGAAATCTAATAAGATCGAAACAGCTGTATGCGGGACATTTTGTCTAATAAAGTTTTGCATATTTTGCATAAAATTGTTGGTAAAAAAGTTATAAGTAATAAAGTCGAGTAAAAAATATATCACTAATCATATGAAACTATTCTCCAAACAATGGTCCAGCTGGTTTTCTTCTTATACTGTTCACATGAAAAATTCTCTGTAGCTTGGTCTATGTTGCCAATAAGGATTTCTTTATAAGTATATCTCATATCTTCGAAGGAATGGTTGCATATGGGAAGACAGAAAAAGTATGTTTTCATCACGGCAAACTTCGGATGAGTTCCATTGTTTAGCTTGAGTTTTCTAAATCAATAGTATTCATAATGAGTTGAACTAAGTATTGCAGAATATGAGTACGTTAGTATATAAAAGGCATCTTGATTAAAAAGATCAAATTAATGAAAGAGCATTTAACTAAAAACTTACTTCTATACAACTTTGAATAGTAATTGTTTGAAGAAATATTTTATGGTCTAAAGCTTCAGAGAAAATAGAAGGGATAAAATAACCTTTAGTGACAAGTTGAAACAGATTTATTTTTTCAATTTTTGTTGATAGTAAGCATGCACTTTAGCCTCAATTAGCAGAAGTATCACTTCGAAATGTGGCTTTGTATTTGACGTTTTATACATCCAGGGTTAATGGAGCTTTCCACATAATGGCGTTATCCACGGAAATCTTTGTAGGCATCCTGTATTCACGGCCCTCCGCACTTGTGTGTTCTATTGTTTTCTAACGACCTTCCTGAACTAATTTCGCCTGCTTAATGACCCACTGTTGCTATAGCCATCTTCGGTCTATTTGTATTTTATGTGCAGAACATTACATGTTGTTTGGTGTAACAGGTTCAAGACAACGATATTTATATACTAGATGAACTACTACTTATCGAGACACTTAAACAACTGTAGTTCTGCTAAAATGAAAATATTTTGTTTTTAGTTGTGCATAGTGTTCGTTTTTTAATTATTAATTTCTCTCTCCAGAACATTTGAAGAATTGAAATTCTGTTTTTTGTTCAACTCTATATATATATATATATATATATATATATATATATATATATATATATATATATATATATATATATATATATATATATATATATATATATATATATATATATATATATATATGTATATATATATATATATATATATATATATATATATATATATATATATATATATATATATTCATGTATATATATATATATATATATATATATATATATATATATATATATATATATATATATATATATATATATATATATATATATATATATATATATATATATATATATATATATGTCCCATAATGTAGGTACCTACGTTGTTATATCGGTTAATATAGGATACAGAAAAAATATTAAATGGAAAATGTTTTAGACAATTCCTTTCTTATTTCATATCTCCTTCCAGATTTGATATATTTTCATTTGTTTTACAGATAAAAATTGAACATATTGTTTTTTCTCCATAAATCAAATATCGTTGTGTTGTGTGAATACCTTCAATAAGATATCTCTGTTATAAGTAGGAGAAACTATGATATTACATCCAAGAAAATGCAATATTCCATAAATCATGAATTGAAGTATTCCCCAGAAATGTGTGTAATAACATTTAATATTCCATAAATCATAAGTTTTAACATATACATTTCTCGGAAATTTACAGAATAATTTATTTAAAACCTTTATTTATTAATTTGAAAGTCATTCTTAGCTCAAACAAATTAAGCTTTTTCCTTTATTCTGTAAATGAAACAATTAATCCGAAATGATACATAGACACATGTACAAAAACTATCAAAATGAATAATTTTTCCATGAAGTGACATATCATTGAAAAGCCCATCTCATGGTATTCCATTATTTTGCTTTCGGAAAAAGGGTTTTCTAAACGTAATGAATAACAATTTTTAGAAATATCATCTCTGGAGTTCCAGAGTGGAGTTGTGGAAAAGCTAGGAGTCATAGAAGAATTACAATTATTTGTCATGATCTATCATGATTACTTTTTTCATATTCAAAATAGCTTTTTTCGACTAGCTTCAAGGAAACTGAAAATTTATCTAGCAAGTGACATATCATTGTGAAGCCCATGTCAAGGCCTTCCAGAATTCGTGAAAATCAAAGATGGCCGCCATATGAAAAACTAAATTTGTTTAAAAAATTTGAAAAACAGACCGTAGAGGGTGCACAATGTCATTAATCGAATAATAAGCAAAAAGTGCCTTTACAATGTATAAGTCAACAACACAAAATAAGGAAATTTGATTTATGGAGGAAAAACAATATCCTCTAATTTCTGTTTTTCATTTTTATCTCTAAAAAGAATGACTATGAAATATGCAATCAGTCAGGAATTGTCTAAAACAATTCCCATTTAACATTTTTTTCAATCAAGAAATGACAAATCGGTGTCACTAATTTTTTTATTTTTCTATTTTCAAATTGAAGTTTGACATTATTTTGTTACGTTAAATTAATTTGATTTAGTGTTAGTATATATCAAGTGAAAGTAAAAAAGAATTAATTTCACTCAAATGGCTTATATCTGTTTTTTTATTGATGGAGTTATTATCTTGATAAATAAAGGCCATTTCGTTCAGAAATTTAATTATAACTTCAAAAATGTATCAACTATTCTGATTATTTAACAAATAGCATCATCTTCAATGTTTCTTATATCGTATTATCAATATATATGTAATCATCCTCACAATAGATTCTCCCTGATGATGGAATAAACGATTCCGAAAGCTTGGAAAAACTTCAAAGAGTTTCCTTTTACATTGCTGCAGTCCCTACAAATAGTTTTCCTCTAAACTAGTCAGCGACTACCCTCCTCTTATATTCATATATATATATATATATATATATATATATATATATATATATATATATATATATATATATATATATATATATATATATATGAATATAAATATATATCAATATATATATATATATATATATATATATATATATATATATGAATATAAATATATATCAATATATATATATATATATATATATATATATATATATATATATATATATATATATATATATATATATATATATATAAATATATACTTTTATAACCTTGATTTGTGTTGAACTATTGCTTCAATATATATTTCATCAATGTTTATGTATTTCACAAGTAAGATTACACAAAATACAAATACAAAGCTCTGCAGATAGCAAATCGAATTTCTAACAAAGCAAATTCAGGTGGACATTCTAATCTAATCTATATAAGAAGAGAAAGGGTCTATTGATGAGAAATAAAGTTCCCTAGAGAAAAAGTCGAATTTCTGCTCGTTCCGGAAAAAAGGGTCATATCGTCTAATCTGAAAGCCTCCTTACGGAGAATGATGCTATGTAAAGATAAATGAAAA
The DNA here is from genome assembly GCA_030704885.1 of Cynegetis impunctata. Classification (NCBI taxonomy): domain Eukaryota; kingdom Metazoa; phylum Arthropoda; class Insecta; order Coleoptera; family Coccinellidae; genus Cynegetis; species Cynegetis impunctata. The sequence continues at coordinate 142,178 of JARQZK010003718.1, forward strand.
CACGAGAAACCAGATTACAGATGCCTATTTATATGAGTAAATTATATTCAAATATCGAATTTTATTTTTTATGAAAATTTTGATCTGTGTTGATAACACATCATACCGTTAATAAAGCATGCTGATACTTGAAAAATCATGTTGCTCAAAATGCATGATGACTGTGTCAAAATACTACTTTTTTGATGCTTACTCAAAACTGGTATAATTCTACAGATACTGGTATTTCGCAAAATACGTCTCGTGACTCGGTAGTATAATCGATTATTTTCGATGCTCTTGTGATATTATCACTAATAATTTCTCATCGCGTAGTAGAAGTCAAAAATTTTTTCGTTTGAATAGTTTTTCATTACATCTTTGGAAATATGTTGAAAAATATTTTAGTGTTTTTATTAAATCTAAATATTATTACTTCAAAGTTCTAAGTCTATTTCGAAAAATAATTGATATTTCCATTGCAAACACATCCTGATGTTTTTAGGCTAATATCATTGAAGTCAAATGAGAAAGTATTGCGCATATGAATTGAGATAATTATATTTCAATGAGAACATTACTTTAATTCAGCTAAAGCTCTGCCTGACTGAATGAACGATACTCTTGAGAGCACCAAAAGGTAGAAATTAATTACACAGGTCTGCAAGAAAATGTTTTTGAATTGTTTCACAAAATTAGGTGAACATTTAGCGAAAATCATAAAATTGACATATTGGTATTATTATTGTGAAATGTTATTGAAATTGCTTTAAAAATAACTAAATCTTAATATTACAGTAAGAAAAGTTGATAAGGCTCTACTACAATACATTTACAAGTCTTTGTACTAAAGTTCCCTTTTTCCTTCAGAACCTCGTTTAGTACATTATCTGCTGTGGGATTAAAGATTTTGTCTCTTTAATATCCAGCAGTAGTCAGCTGTCATGGTAACCTTCTAGCGTCCTTGATATCTGCTTTTCATGTTTTTTATATCATGTTGGAATCGTTCTCATTGTTCCTCACTCACTGCTCCAAGATTTTCTGGAAAATAATCCAGATGAGAATGTAGGAAATGAATTTTAAACTCATGTTGCAGCCCAAAAGATTGTAGTTATTTAGCAGATTGGCAACAGTGTAGTTTGGGTCTTTTTTATTTTCTAGGAAGCCAGTTACCACTTGTTTGAAAGACTTCCATGGTTTCTTTTCCTGGTTTCCATATATCCGGAACAACAAATACCCGTTCTTTAAGTTTTGTCTCAGAAAGACCGTAAAACTGCTCACAGAGATATCAGAAACTTGCTTCATAAATAATTACTTGATGCGAAGTGGAGGTATCAGAATCTTTTTAGGGTCCACTAAACTCTTTTTCTCAATATTTTCAAATCCAAGAACCAAAGTGCTTCTTACTGACCATTCTTTTTTCTACTTATTGTTGAGAGGAAAGGGTACTAACAGAGACATAGTACTGGCAGCAAATCTAGTTTGAACCCGCTTCTACCAGTTTTACTGTACAGTTTCTTAAACAAAAAAAGGATGATCACTTGATCCAGAGTTTAAAAGAGAAAATATGATAGAAATAGCTATCTATTCTTCTATGAATATTATGAGATGCCATTAAGACAATTCTACAAAATGTTTTTTTTTATAATAATTAAGCGTCAATATTTGCAACCGTCTTCCGTCTTTGTTGATATATCATGAATAAGAAAATATCTCAACCTTTAACCTTTAATGAATCATTCATGAGGTTTCAAATAATCTCTTGTTCGAATTTCGGGTATTTCGCTGTTGGTTCGATTTACACTCTCATTAAACATGAAAAAATTAATGTAGATTCAGCTCGATTCTGCTGCTAACTATCTATTTTACCTTATCTTCCATTCACGTTGTTATTTCTTTGAAATAATTCAGGCAATTCAGCTTTATCTCATTCGGTGATTTATAACTGGCAGAGGTCTACATCTGTTTATTTATTACTCCTCTGAGATAAAGATATTCATACTTTACCTGTATAACTCTTGAACCTAAGGTTGAAATTAACAAACATTTGAATTCCAGAAAGATATTACGAATTGCGTTTTTGTTATCAAAATATATTCGGTAGCGAGCTCATAAATAAGAGTTAATTATTATCATTCTAAAACAAATTCTCTAGAGGAGATAGGAGCGTTAGCTATTATAACATACTCCAGAGTAATAAAGAGGTGAAATATTAGATCAGTATATTATTGTCTTCTGAGTTTGATCGTTAACGAACAGAGCACTAAAATACTCTATAGAGAGTCGTATTTTTCTCGCGAAATGCATCATGTCGAGATGCAATTCCAATGAATTGATTCAAATCATGCTGAAAAAACAAACCGAATTAAAAAGTAGAAAATAATTTTTTCCAAATAAACAAATTCGGGAAGTGCATCGTGGTTGAGGAAAAAAGTTAAAACCATTGAAGAAACGCAACTCAACATCAACCCAATCCACATACCAAATTTCAAACCTCTATCTTAAAAAAAAATTATTCGCGAAGTGCATCGCGTTCACTATTAAATATGATTATGTTTCATGAGATTTGATGCATAAGTAGAATCTACTGTTTCCTTATCGTAACTTCTTTTATGTTCCTGCCAGTTTGGCCAACATGAACTTTAGAACATAAACCACAAGTTAGCTTATATATCCCTGACTTATTTTGGTGTAGTTTTATCTTTTGAATTTTTAATATATTTTCCAATGGTATTCTGAGTTTTGAATGCCACCTTTAAATTTCGATTTGACAAAACGGTTGAAATTTTTAGTGTTGGTTCACCTATATAAGTTAACAATTTTATTTAAAGTTTTTATCTTTATCTATTACGTTCGGATAAAATTGAAAAATGGCTGCTTTATAAAATTTTCTTTTTAAAATAATATCTATAATTTTTGAAGGATATTCATTATTGTGTGCCATTTGTTTTATGATTTGTAATTTCTTAGCGCAATTTTCTTGTGATAACGGTGTATTAATGAGTCTTTTATCATGCTATTGAATTGAACAATAATCATGGCACATTTTTGAGATATGTAAACTGCACAAGTTATTATAGTGCATACAATAGGATTACCAAATCCTGAAAAATATTTGGGACACAATTTTCGGAGAAGTTCTATCACGATGCTTGCCAATACCAGGGTTGAAATGTCAATTCTTGAACGGTACATGGAAGTTCACGACAGTAGAGAAATGATATTTGGAGAACTGTATCGAAAATACGAAACAATTTCTGGCGATATAGTATCTAGTTTAAATATAGATGATTGAAAAATATTACATTCCAATGAAAATAATTTAATTTTTCAGAAACACTAGATGTAATTGCTTTTAACTCTGGATTATATATAATTAATAATAACTGAGATTGAATTCTCGCACATCACTTGGTGAAACATCATGAAGAATAAAGTATAAACTTTAGAATAAAAAAACACTTGGCTTATGTTTCACAATATAAAAAAAATCTAACTTCGGAGAAAACAGTGGTGTTTACAAAATATTCTGCGGCGAATGTCCTGCTTTCTATATTGGACAGACAGGAAGGAATATAAATATTCGTGTTGAAGAACATAAAAAGTCAATTTTACAAAACAAATATTCCACTGTCTTCTCTGAACATTATATAAAATTCAATCACTTCCTGGATTTCAACAAAACCAAATTGTTACACTCAGGTAACAAAGGAGAGCGCCTTGACCTTCTTGAAATTCTCGAAATAGGTTTCGCCCATAATAGTCAATTACCCCTTGTAAACGAACAAATTGATTTTCAGGTATCACCTTTGCTTTTGTCTGTTTTATAAAATAGGATGTAATACTCTCCTGTAGTTAGTCTTGATAATGAGTTCATAACTCGAAACATGTCGACTTTTCGTTACTGCTAAATACAGTATCTAAATATTTTTTATATTGTGAAACATAAGCCAAGTGTTTTTTTATTCTAAAGTTTATACTTCATAATTAATTATATAAACTGTACAATTAATTTGTACCCAATAATATAAGAATGTAATTCTTGTTAATATAAAACTTACTGTTGTGAATTAATTTTAGAAATTTGGAAGTGGCATTTGGTTTGGCGACCGTTGCTATAAATAACGACTGCGAAATTAAATTCCGCGTACCGTGTTGAGCACGCGAAATACTTACGTCGCGTGCGGTTGTACGAAAGTGATTTTTATTATATCTTGTCCGTTTTTCAACATAATTTACTTCATGACTTCAGAAGGTACATACAGTATTTCTAATGCGTTAAATAGCATTTCCTTTTTGTGCTAGAAATATTAGCAACGAAGATGTGGTAATATAGATTTAACATAATTATTACAATTCATCCAGAGTCAAATGTCTTAAGGTAGTTATTATATTATTCTGAACCATACGATGATTTCGAATTTGAACAAGAATTTTAACATTGAAAATAAAAAACCTCTCAAGAATGTAGTCCATAATTGCCCAGTCAAATCAGTGGAAATCACACACTTGAAAAGAAATATCATGAGAAACGGATGCGAAATTTGAAAACTGAGAGAGATTATAGTTGAAAAATTGTAGAAAGCCCAAAGGCCTTTAGAGCGAGGTACTAAATGGATAAAACGGTATCGCATATAATATATTCTGCAAATAATTTAAAAAATACACCGAATTTCTGGGAACTGATATAGGGAACATATATAGATAAGAATCTCACAATGGTACCCTCTAGATAGAATAATTGTTCCCCTCCCGTTGACATCTGCGGACCACTAATACAAACATTGAACTATGTGTGACCACTGGTAACACCGATTTTAAGAGGAAAACTTTGCGGGGTAATGGAATATCCCCAGGCATGAAGGAGTCCTGATATCAATTCTTCCGGAAATTATTGAAAATTAGGATGCTCACATGTACATTTTGAGGCTCGTTCGTAGTCACATCTCCAGACTCAAGGGATTCACGTATTAATTTGTCTTACTCTCATTAAGTGTTTAGAATAAGGCTTAACTTCTACCTGTGTATATGTGCAGCTTCCTGCAAACTAAACGATGGATGACATATTAGACGTTTCTGGTGAACCATAAAACGAATCAATTTGAAAATTCAATGGAGGACATAGTAGAAAATTCTCTACCCAAGCGGAATAGTTTTGGTAATGGTTGCCACTTCTATTAGGAAGTAGTAGCAACTTTGATTTTTAAAATGGAACACCCTATATATAATATTATTGTTAGAATCTCCGACATTTTTCCAATAATTTTTAATGATATTTTCCTATACCTATCTTATACCGTTCTCGAAATAAAAATTATTTTCATTTTTTTTCTTTGGAAATCAAGACCTATTAAAACGCTGATATCTTTGAGTTGAGAAATACTATGATATCGAAATTTGAATTGGAGTTTGATGATACTTAGGGACTTTCTACACTTCGGTTTAATATGCGTTACTTCAATACAGGGTGTTAAAAAACTCAGTTATTTTGTTTGCTTGAAAAAGAGACTGAAAGTTCATCAAGTCAAATGGAATGCCCTGTATATTATGGAAAATTCGGAAAGCTGCTGGAATTTGCTTTTTATCTATTTATATCATACCTATACCTTACTAGTCTGGTTTCGGACTTATTAGCATTTATTTGTGAAAATGTTCCTTGTACATGGTGTCCTCATTCGGTATTTGGTAAGCATGCCATGGTCACTATTTGACAGTAACGTTGTGGCAATCTACTAATAGTATCGATATTTTTGACATCTCAGAAGTTGCAAGTACATTCAAAAACAATGGAACTAAACTTTTCAATCGAAGTTCTTATGAATTTGATTATTATTTTTGGATAGTTTGATTAAATTATCAGTAGAACATGTAAAAGTTCAATAAAATTTATCCGAATCTACTGCCAATAAACTAAAGAAATTTATACGAATTCAGAATAATTTCAATACGTATGGATAAACTTTATAAAAACACCGAGAGACTTGAGAGCGGAAATATTGATATAAATATTTATAAAAAAAGGAAAACAATTATGTGGAATGTTTCACAATATGTTCGAATCGCTGGCCGTTCACTTTCAAGCACTTCAAAATGAAGGCTTTGACTGATTTCGACTTGGCAGATCTGATTTCATTCGGATCCAAAGCATCAAATGTTTGGACAATACTTTCTTCTCTCGAACGCACACAAAAAGTAATGAACAAATTCATAAGAACTTCGTTTGAATAGTTTTGTACCATCGTTTTTGAAGGTATCTTCAACTTCTGAGTTGTCAAAAATATCGATATTATTAGTAGATTGTCACAACGTTACTGTCAAATAGTGATTATGGCATGCTCACCAAATACCGAATGGGGACACCATGTAAACAAACATTTTCTCAAATAAATGCTAATAAGTCCGAAACCTGACTAGTTAGGTATAGGTATGATATACATAGATAAAAAGAAAATTCCAGCAGATTTCTGAATTTTCCATAATATACAGGGCATTCCATTTGAAATAATTTACTTTCAGGTACTTTTTCAAGCAAACAAAATAACTGAATTTTTTTACCACCCTGTATTGAAGTAACGCAGATTAGACTGAAGTGTAGGAAGCCTTCAAGTATCGCCAAACTTCAACCCAAATTTCGAAATCATAGTACTTCTCAACTCAAAGATATCAGCGTTTTGATAGGTCCTGACTTCCGAAGAAAAGAAATGAAAATAATTTTTATTTCAAAAACGGTAACAGATAGGTATAGAAAAATATCAAGTTATCAAGTTATTGGAAAATTGTTGGAGATTCTAAAAATAATATTAAATACAGCGTGTTTCATTTGAAAAATCAAAGTTGCTACTACTTTTTAATACAAGTTGCAACACCGCAAGTGATCCGTCGTATGGTTCACCAGAAACGACTAATGTGCCATCCACCGTGAATCACCCTGTATATATAAGAATATATATATATATATATATATATATATATATATATATATATATATATATATATATATATATATATATATATGTATGTTTAGTATAAGGTTAGTTGACTGACTAATTTAGATACCAATATTAATATTTCGGATTGCAGTCTGAGTGAAATAAGTGTACACTTTATTCCTCTATCTCAAGCTTTCTGGATTTATTAATCCCATCTTCAGGAGATGCTACAAAAAATGAGTTCGTGAAACAAAAATGTTTTGGCTTACAAAGGAGTTACTCACGAATTTGTGGTTACATTTAAAGATGAAAATGATTAAATTAACATCTTTGAATGTAACCACAAATTCGTGAGTAACTCCTTTGTAAGCCAAAACATTTTTGTTTCACCAACTCATTTTTTGTAGCATCTCCTGAAGAAGGGATTAATAAATCCAGAAAGCTTGAGATAGAGGAATAAAGTGTACACTTATTTCACTTAGACTGCAATCCCAAATATTAATATTGGTATATATATATATGTATGTATATATATATATATATATATATATATATATATATATATATATATATATATATATATATATATATATATATATATACAGTGCTTTCATGATGAAAGGAACAAATTCATTAAAAAATTAGGTTTCTATTTCATGTTAAAATCCTCGGACAGGTCGATTAGTATTTTTATTTGGGCAATTTTCGCAATAAAAAATTTGTATACAGGGTGTCTCATTCAAGAGCTATGGCTTTGTCATTAGTTTTTTTAAAGGTAATACCCTGTATATTATTTCACTTTACAATTCTACGATAAATTCTTATCACTTTTTGTGAACATACCATATGCCTCAACTTGATGGATTCTCAGATTATAACGGAGATAGTGGAGCACCTGGAGATTTAAAATGTGGATTAAAAGTACAAAAAAAAATTTAGGTAAACATTGTCATTAAATCTGAAGAACGAAATTTCACATGTACCATCTGAATTCATTCACTGGTGCTGTATAGTCCGCAGTTTTCACGTTTTTAACGCTCCAGGCACTACACTACTTCATTGTTTAAGAAAATGCAATTACTTGAGAGAGAACGTATTGAAGTACTTATGATGATTGGTTTTGGAGATAGGGTGCGTTCACAAGAAGAAGTCTGCTATCTATTCAATGAAAATCATCCTGATCGTCCGCCAATTACTAGATCGACAGTCAGCAAAATTGAATCAAAATTCAGGAGATACGGCCACGTTAGAGATTTACCTAAAGGAAGACCACCGAGAGTATCTGAAGAAACAGTGCTGAACGTTCTACTAGAAACCCAAGATAACCCTCATACATCCATTACTACAATTTCCAATAATTTCAATTTATCAGTAGGGTCCGTGCATAAAATACTTAAGGTAAATAAGTATCATCCCCATAAAATTAAGCTGGTACATGAATTATTAGAAGACGATTTTGACCGCAGAGTACAGTTTTGTGAGCAGATTCTTGAAATTCATAATCAACATCTAAATTTCATTACAAACATAATTTTTTCTGATGAAGCCACCTTTACTTTAAATGGCCACGTCAACAGACAAAACTGTAGGTATTGGGCGACCGAGAATCCTCATTGGATGCAAGAATGCCACACACAGCGGCCTCAAAAAATTAATACATGGGCAGCGATTGTTCGAAATCGTATAGTTGGTTCCTATTTTTTTGAAGGAACACTAAACGGAGAGGACTACTTGAACTTTCTCCAGTTCGAACTCATTCCGGCTTTAGCTGTTTTGTTTCCTAACCCACAAGATCCTGACATACCTAATAACGAGATATGGTTTCAACAAGATGGGGCACCTCCTCACTATTCAATCGCTGTTCGACAATTTCTTGATGCAACTTTTCCCAACAGATGGATAGGACGGAGAGGTCCGATTGAGTGGCCGCCAAGATCACCGGACATAACCCCATTGGATTTTTTCTTATGGGGTTATTTGAAGTCTAAAGTTTATTTGAATAGACCAAATAATATTGATGATCTAAAAGAGAGAATCAGGCAGGAAATAAGACTTATCAGTCCAGAAGTAATTGAAAATGTGCAACGGGAAACATTGAAACGACTTCAAAAATGTCTCGAAGTAAACGGACAACAGATTGAACATATGTAAAAATTAAATTAGTAATTACATTTGTGTGTTTTCATATCGTACCTCTCATTACCCACTATCTCCGTTTCTGGCAATCCATCGAGTTGAGGCATATGGTATGTTCACAAAAAGTGATAAGAATTTATCGTAGAATTGTAAAGTGAAATAATATACAGGGTATTACCTTTAAAAAAACTAATGACAAAGCCATAGCTCTTGAATGAGACACCCTGTATACAAAATTTTTATTGCGAAAACTGCCAAATAAAAATACTAATCGACCTGTCCGAGGATTTTTAACATGAAATAGAAACCTAATTTTTTAATGAATTTGTTCCTTTCATCATGAAAGCACTGTATATATATATATATATATATATATATATATATATATATATATATATATATATATATATATATATATATATATATATATATATATATATATATATATATATATATATACTCATAGCAGAGGCTATAATTATGTCCGGGACACGTGTCACGTATTCAATTTTTTTTCATAAGAAATCTTGTATGGCGCCGCGGTTGTTCATGATATATGAAAACTTGTTCTATTATACATTTCAAACGCTTGCGTGGAGCAGATCACTCGCAAAAAAATCAATGCTAGCACCGATTAATGAAACACGGATACACTATTATGATCGAAAAAAAAAATACAATCGAAAAAGATTACTGCGATAGAAAGAATGATTCCAAAATTCCAAAAAAACGAAAAATTATTTTTCGACTTGGACAGGAATGGTGACTATTTCCACAGAACAATTGTTATGAATACTCAAAATTTAATAGCAAATGAAAAGAATATATGACATATATACAAAGAATCACATTCTTTTCTTGGGTATATTATTGTTCAGATATTGATATTTTCACTTTATTTGTGTAAAGTGAGAACGTGAGAAGAATTGGGAAGTTCCTTCTCAAAGGTGTATTTCTAGATAACGAAATCTATATGAAAGAAAATGTCAATTTTCAGCCTTTTAATAATTCAGAACAGCTTACCGACAACTGACAGGATCATCGAAAATCCAATAGGAGGTGTCGTGCCAACTTGGCATTCATACACGCCGCTATCTTTTCGTTGGGGATAACGTATCTGGAGGATCCAATCCTCGGTCATGGGATTGTGGATACTCGTGAATCTTTGATCTGACGTATAGGTCGAACGTCCTACTGTCAGCAAGTGGAGGTCTCGATGTCTGATCCAAGTAACCTGTAACACAGAGGGCGTATAAAGCATAATTGAATTTAAAGCTGAGGATATTCAAGCGTGTTTGTACTCAAGGGAATACAACGACAATGGAATTTCCAGCAGATCCTTCTTACGTGCTTTGCACTATATGTAGTAGAATTGAATATCTTGGCGCTAAAGGCAAATATGAAATGTGACGAATCTGACTTATCTCAACTTGAGTATGTTAGGTTGAATAGATCATATGATATTATATAACAGAAATATTCCGGTTATTACGAAATATGCACTGCTTTGTAATACATGCGATAAATGGAACTATCCATTTATAGCCCATCATCTTTCTTATAGTTCAGGCTTTGAATCAATTTGATGATGTATGTAGAACGTATATGATATAGTCTAATATATTCAACATTTCAGTTGAAATGACAGTGTATTATTTCGAAATAACTAGGATATTTGATCGATCGTTCGACAATTCGACCTTCCTATGAACATGAAGCTAGATATTTATTTCTATTACTTATAAAGAATCGATTTATTTCTTTCAAATAATAGTTATTCATAAAACAAGAATACAGTCGAGCTATGAAACATCGCAATTTCATAAAAAAGCTCTTCACTCGAGATTTATACATAATATTTTCCATTAGCTTTATTGTTTGATTTAAAATGAAAATATCCTTCATTATTAACATTTTAAAAGAGATCGTTCAATTTAAGGTTTGTTCCAACCTTGAAACACAAACAGATTTCCAACAGTTTTCAAATCGTTCTCAACGCGAATGTCTGTAAAAAATTTGGTTTCCTAATCTATGGTTGGAACACCTGATAATTTACTGGAAGCTCGAAGTAGTGAGTCATCCTCGTAGCATCATAATCTGTGAATAATCTTATTTTATAATGCTAGTAACGGTTTTTAGTGGGGATTTTTTGAATAAGAAATTTTGAAAAATTGTGGAAGGTTATAGCCACAAAAATTATGGAAATTCTAAAAACCAACTACACTTCAAGCCATGTGGAAAATAGGTGGAGAATGGTTGAGAAAAAAACAGGAAGGAGCAGAAAATTTGTCGTATATCAGGAGGAAATGGGTATCATATTTGGAGGCAAGAAAAATTTTAGGCCTGTGATTCTTTTTGCAACCGATACAATAGAAGATTTAGTGGAAGCAATAGAACCATTTGTAGAAACAGAACCTACTCCATCATCATCAACAATGGCTCGGGCCCCTGGGAAGAGCATCTCATTAAAAAACAAAAATCCTACCACGAACAGAAATATTACAATAGAGGAAACACGAAGAGATAGAAAAGAATACCTACACAAAAAATAGAATAGTACCTACTTGAAAAAGAAAAGTTGGAGGTTCATAAACAAAAACTATTCATATAATGAAAGAAAGAAATAAACTTCTTTAACAAATAGAACCTGTTCTACTTACACGAAAGACTTTATGCAAAGTTTTAGTAAGCAAATTTCAGATTTTTCTTCGTACATTAATGTTTTAATTTTTTTTTCACTTTGATTTTAGGATTCTTCTTTTAATTAATGTGTTAGAGCAATCAATATTTCAGTGCAATGTAAAAAGTGAATCCAGTACAACAAAACGTAAGTTTGTTGTTTATGAAATATTTGCCATTTTTTCAGTTTTACCGAAGAAGAATACTTACATAACATAAATATGCATAGAGTATAATGCGAGTTTTTATATGACAAAAGGGTAGGTGGATAAAAATAGGCAAAAGGTCTTAAAGAAATTGTAACTATCTGAAAAATTATCTACGCATGCACCATGGACGGTTAGAAGATAATCCGCAAACCGTTCTGATAGTTTTCAACCAGTTTGCAACCTTGGATGAAACGCAAAAATGGCCGTTTCCTAATCGTTTGAGGTTCTGGTTGGAACGCATTTAAGTTACTCAGCAGAATCCTGACTGTAAGAAACTGTTTCTGATAAAAGAGCAAAATTGTTTCAATCAATTGCAGTACATGTGAATAAAAAATGGAACAAATATTAGGTTGTCAGTGTGAATAGTGCAATTTCAATAATCGAAATAGCCTTTTCTGGTGAACTGAATTAGATAATTTAAATTAATTTATAATATATAGCTTCAACTATGAATGGAGAAAGTGATTTCAGTGATACATCTTATATTCCTGCTAATGTGATGGAGTGAAAGCCGTTAGCTTAGAACTTTTACCAGTAAAGTCCGTACTAATATACGAAAAAAACCATAATGTATTTGATACGTGCAATCTTGCATATTTGAGAGACAAATCGAAAATTATGAAGTCATTGACCTTGCTGTCGAAGTTTTCATGTCAAAATCAACTTGAGCAGTCAACAAGAACATAAATATAGATGATTTTATCAAAAACAAGTCATTTGTTGAAAGAATAACGGCTTACTGATTTACTATTACATAATCATCGTTTGAAATCAACATACAGACTAACAGCAATTATGAACAAAAACTAAATTTGAATTTACTACGTTTATCATCACAAAAATACTTTGAAAAATATAACACTGCGATTGCAGTTTTCTGTTATAGGACTAAAATATGTTAAAATATTAACATAATTGGTCCTCTAACAAAGAAAGTTACTAATGTCATACCTAAATGTAATATTGAAACTGCTTTCAAACCTAAGACAAAACTCTCAGGATTTTTATTCAAAGCCAAAGATATCATTTCAAAATTTGAAAGTTCAGGAGTTTATAGGTTGATTTGTCCTGTATGTAAAGGAGTGTATAGATAGAGAGTATATATATATATATATATATATATATATATATATATATATATATATATATATATATATATATATATATATATATATATATATATATATACATATATGAAGGTCAGACTGGTCGACCGTTTAAGACAAGATTTAAAGAACACCAACAATCTTTTTTGAAAAATAAAACAGATTCAACGTTTTCAAATAATTGCCGTGAAAACCACCTCCTATTTCCACAAATAGATAATTTTGAAATTATGCACAAACTACCGAGAGAAACCTAACTTACTTACTTAGAATCATAAGAAATTTTTAAACTCAATCATATTGCAAAAGATATCTTGCTGAACGACCAGATTGACTTGATATAAGTATTCTCCTATATTTAGTGTATTCAAACAATAACGATTTTTCTAAGAATAGTTTATTGTACCAATTTGGTAAATCCACTTCTATTAGCTCTTCTTGAAATATGTTCCCCTTGTCTATTTAGGTACCTGCAATAATTCTTTTCCACCCGTAAGCGCAAATCTATAATTATGTAATGATGGTCTTGTGACCGAAATTGCAATGTTATAATTTTCAAAGTATCTTTGTGATAATTAACGTGGTAAACTCAAATTTAATTTTTGTTCATCATGTTAAATTATCATGTAGTAACGACGGATTCTATCAACTATTTAACAGCAATTATACTATTAATATAAATTTTGTACAGAATTAGAAGGAAGGGGATATAATTGTGATATATTTAATAAAAACGATTGAAATGAGTATTATAGGCATTATTTATAACCTGTATTTCAATAATGTACTGAAAAAATTTTTTTTCTGTACTTTGTTCAATACAACCCTTTTATTAACTTTCAAAAGTCATCAAAAATTACAAAATTTTTGACGTTAGTATTGGGAAAGATAACTCATAAACGATGAAATATCGAAATTCAACTCATTCAATTATTGTGGAATTTCAAATACTCTGGTCATAAATGCTAAATATCTCAAAAACGATAAAATATATAGATAAGATTCTGAAAGAAAATTGACCTAAATTTACCGGCAAACTTGAAGAATTTTACACTGTTTCATTAGAAATAATGAACGTCTGGTGACTCGACGGCAACTACGTAGTTGCCGTCGAGTCACCAGACGTACAGCAGCACTTGAAAATGCCAAATGAGATTTTGGCGAAACGTCGTGAAACAAACGGTGCTTCTCAGCGCCAACAAAACTTCCGAAATCGGATTGAACCCCGGAATCATTCTCTGATTTATATATATATATATATATATATATATATATATTTATATATATATATATATATATATATATATATATATATATATATATATATATATATATATATATATATATATATAATATATATATATATATATATATATATATATATATATATATATATATATATATATATATAAATATATATATATATATATATATATATATATAAATATATATATATATATATATATATATATATATATATATGTATATTCAAGTATGTGTCTGTAAACGTATATAGGTATAATAATAGCAAAATTGTCAGAATTTCGGACAAAAAAAAAACATTATTATGTTTACACAGCTCTGCAGTTCAATAAGTAATTATTCGATACACGACAATCACGACATCATGGCAATAAAACCGGCTGAGGATAAAAACCCGGAGAGATTTGAAAGACAAAATTGAACTCGAAGTTACGTTCAGTCTCAGTTCTATATACGACAAATAGTCAATTGGATTACCGGAATGCTGAATATGCCAATCAACCAAATGACATCAGATCCCTTCATTACCACAAAATTACACATCAAAGGGATATATTGATATACGCTTATTTGCCTAACAAGCACTTTCAAAGTACCAGAACTTTGAGTTAAGTGGCTAGCGTAACTTGCAAGATATTTTTATTGGAAATGTATTAGCACTTAACTTGTGAATGAGAAATAATTTTTCATTCTATCCATTTATGTATAATGTGAAAGGATAAATGAAAATTAGACATCAAATTAGAAAAAAGTAGTTTATGTTCCTTATATCTTCATCATTTTATTAGAGATAATATATTATATATTTTATGATCATCATTATTAATGGAGACTATTCATGTGAAATTGTAAAATCGGATATTGTTCTAACGTAAGGATATATCAACATAGAGTTGTATTTTCCCCGAAAATAATAATTTACAATGCTAAGAAAATTTACAATCACCTTTAAGATGAATTAAAATCTATAACTTCCTTGGTAAATTTTCGAAAACGGAAGAAATCTTATTTTCTCGATAGACCTTATTGCTCTTTAGGGGACTACTATTCTGAGCATTGATTGGTCGATTTTACCAAATTAAATAGCACAGGTATCAGCTTCGATGGGATTTGATGTGTTCTTATTTCACATTGTTTAGTCCTTCTATTTTCGCTTGATGTGTTTTTATTTTTATTTCTTTGTTTTGCATTGTTCAGTTCTCATATGTCTTGCCTTGACGATAAATTGTATAATTTTAAAAACAATAAAGCATATTTTGATTTGATTTGAATTGACTTTTGCAGTGTTTTGCATGTCATATATTTTTTTAATGGTTTTTTACCTCCTGGAGTACAATTTAGGAAATTTTATCGATATCTGGTATTTACTTATATTTATTTATTTTTTACAATACATAATACATCTCTAGCACACAGTATCTTTATCAAACTAAATGAGCTGTAATTTAATACCTGGGTTTAGTTTCGAGGCAGAACAAAACTATCAAATTGGGTAGGTTTTTCGAACCACCGTCATTTTCATGTAGATAATTAAAAACTAAGTTTAATCGAATAAATTTTCCGGCGCTTTCACCATTTTGTACATAAATTCAACGTTATGGAGTGAGAATTTTTATCTTTTCTTATGTTCTCATAAACAACATGCGGACCATCTGGCTGCCACATATCACCTGCGCAGGTGAAAATATTGAATTTAAAAAAAATTCAAAAAGATTTTTTTTCACTTACCTACATTTCAACAGTTTGAAAACAAAAATCTATTATTGTCGGACGTATTTGTTGATGGTGATAATGTGACAGATTTGATTTTTCATAAACAAAAAACAATTAATTTCAAACCATTTTGTCTTTCCTCTCTATTTCTTAAAAATATTTACGGCTATTTTTCAATCGAAGAGTTGAAGTTAAGAAAAATAACTTTTAATACTAATGTCTTTTTCCACGTATCTACTTTGCAGCCCTCTCTCTTTAACAGCTCTTTAATACAAAGGCATTCTACAACATTATATCAGTCTGGCTCATGAGTTCACAACCAAATTAATGTCTCGCAAATTAATTTTGCACTTCTTTATATATGAATAAAATAATTTTAAAATTTCAGCTATACTAAAATGGTTTGAAATAAATTTTTTTTTGTTCCAAATATATTCATTAAATTAAGATTTTTTTTCAAATTTAGAAAAAATGCGCTCTCCAATGTGTGAACAATAATTATTTCCTCCCTGCAGGATCAGCCCCCAACCAATTCGTACCGAAACCAATCCCATCCAAGGGTTCATACGGAACTACGTATTTACAAACTTTCAACTCTATTTTTATGAAATTGCGCCCTTTATCGTGTAAACAAGAATTATTTCCTCCTCCGGGGGGTCAACCCTCCAACCAATTCGTATTGAAACCTAATCCATTCAATATAACATACGAAACTACTCACAAACCTTCAATCCTATTGCTCCAAAATTACGCCCTTTATCATGTAAATAATATTCATTTCTTCCCCCAGGGGTCAACCCCCTAACTAATTCGAACCAATTCCATTCAAGATATCATACAAAACCACCTAGGTACAAACTTTCAATCCTAATGCTTCAAAATTGCGCCCGTTATTGTGTAAACAAGATTTATTTTCCCTCCAGGAGGGTCAACTCCCCAAGCAATACATAAAAAACAATCCTTCCCAAGAAATCATGCGATACTACCTATTTTGAAACTTTCAACCCTACTGCTTCAAAATTGAGCCCGTTATCGTGTAAACAAGATTTATTCTGCCCCAAAGGGGGTCAACCCCCCAACCAATTCGAACCAAAAACAATCCCATCTAAGATATCATACAAAGCTACCTATTTACAAACATTCAACCCTATTGTTTCAAAATTGCGCCCGTTATCGTGTAAACAAGATTTATTTTCCCCCCAGGGGGGTTAACTCCCCAACCAATTCAAATCGAAAAACAATCCCGTACAAAATATCATACGAAGCTGCCTCTTTATAAACATTCAACCCTATTGATTCAAAATTGCGCCCGTTATCGTGTGAACTAAATTTTTGTTACCCCCAGGGGGGTTAACTTATTCGAACAAAAAGCAATTCCATCCAAGATATCATAAGAAACTACCTATTTACAAACTTTCAACGCTATTCCTTCATAATTGCGCCCGTTATCGTGTAAACAACGCTAAAATACATGAGCACATACATACGAACATCTGGTTTACTGGATTTGTATCCGCGTATGGGCTTGGTCGGAGTGAAAACACTGAACTGAGTGGAAGTAAAATAGGAAAAAAAAAGGAAACACACGTGTTTCATTCCTCCCTGAAGTATGTATCAGGGAGGCGGGCAGCTTGAGTTTGGGATTAACTCCTTCAGCTAGATCAGAGGATACACTTGTATGTACAAGTGCATTAAGGATAGGTGAGACGGGATATTTATGGAACATAGGAAGTGTGGGTAGGGTTCAGAGGATTAATACTGGCCCAGCATTCGCCTTATAAGTTTGCAAGCAGTGACTTACATTACCATGAGGAAACCTCTGAGAAAAACTCATGGCAGACCAGTCGACACCGGGGTTTGAACCCAAGACCTCCCAAATACTAGCCAGCGTACCTAACATACTCGACTAACTAGCTTGGTCAATGGAAGTGTTATTTGCGTCCTTATATATCCCTCTCCTTCGTTGCGCTTCGTTGTAATTAGTTGTTCTCGGCGGCTGCGGCTGCGCGTGATTGGTCCTGCTGGTTTTGTCTGCTGCTCCTCCTCGTGATTAGCTGCTTGACTGGAACGTGTACGATGTGCTGCATGAGTTCTTAATGCTGGTTTCCAACTAGCCGAGATTCGCTGAGCGTCATTTCGGGTGTTCAAACAACTATTTGCTTTCTCTATCTCGATCGCCTCTCTGATGATTCTGGTGTGTAGGCGCTGGCAGTTGTAAATTATTTTAGTGTAGGAGAAGTCGATTTTATGTCCTGTGTCAAGTATATGAGACGTACGGGACGACGTAAGATCTCGCTGCTGTACTGCATTTTGATGTTCGGCCCTCCTCACACTAATTCGTCGGTTAGTTTGACCAATGTATGTGCCGTCACAATTATTGCATGGTATCTCGTAAACTCCCTGCCCTTCTAATAAAATTTTATCCTTTGGGTTCCTCAAGAGTTGGCCAATCTTCTTGTGCGTCGTGAACATAGTATTGATGTTGTTCCGGCGCAATAATCGTCCTATTCAGTCGGTGGTTCCTTTGATGTACGGTAGGAGGACTCTGCTAACTGTGGGATCCCCATCAGATGTGGTCTTAGTTTAATTTTCCTGTTTGGCTCTTCTGATGATTTTCTTTGAATAACCATTGGCTTTCGTTGCTCCCTCGATGGTGGCCATTTCACTTTTATTGTGATCCGAATCAGAAATGGTTCTAGAACGACAAATGAGTGTTTTTGCTGTTGAAAACAGTTGTCCTGGTGATGGTGTGAGTCAGTCTGAGGGTTTTATTTCGATACACGGTGTGGGTTTTCTTTCGATACACGGTGTGGCCAAGTTTCCGTTAGGTTTCTTCATTATCAGAACATCAAGAAATGGAAGCTGGTTATTTTTTTCTCTCTCCATGGTGAACTGAATATGTTCGTGTTGACTGTTGAGGTGATTGAGGAACGTATGTAGTTTTTCTTCTCCATGGGGCCAAATGACGAAAGTATCGTCGGCATATCGTAGTCAAAGCTTCGTTCTCTCAGGGAATGTATTCAGCGTCTTGGTTTCGAACAATGTCATGAAGATATTGGCAAAAGGTGGTGAAACTCGCGATCCCATTGGTGCTCCTTCGAGTTGTTTCTATCTTTGACCTCCGAAGGTAAAACTCTTTTTTTTTCAGTTCTTGAGACATTGCTTGAGGAGATCAATGATGTGTGGCTCTAGCTTCTTCTGCTGTTCCAACATTTCTATCCCTTCTTCCACTGGAATCTGGGTGAATAATGACACTACGTGGAAACTCACCAGAAGATCGTTCGGTTCCACTTCTACTTCTTGGATGATCTCTAGGAAATGTTGTGAATTCTTCACATAAGATTCAGCTTCCTCAACAAGGGGCTGCAGTTGTTTGGCTAGGTATCCTGATAGTGGATGTAGAGCTGAACCGACACAACTATCGATAGGTCTGAGTGGCAAGTCAGGTTTGTGTGCTTTTGGAAGGCCATTAAGTTTCGGACATCTCGATGATTTTTCTCGTGGTATGAGTTCTTTCTGTACTTCTGGTTCTAATAGGCTGTCTTGTATCTTGGCCTTCGTTGTCTTCTCTAGATAGTTTTGATGGGTTTATATGAGGTCTCGTCATCTTCTTCTGGTAATCCTCCGAGTTCATCACCACTGTGGCGTTTCCTTTATCAGCCGGTAGTTCGATGATTTGTTGGTTCTCTCGGATTCTCTTCAAAGCTGCTTGTTCCGCAGCGATTATATTCTTCTTTGCCGAATTTCATCTGCGGTGGCTTTGTCAACTTTCTTGATGGCCTCTTCAACTTCGCAAATTATGTCTTCGGTCGGTATGGTGGATGGGGCAATAGCGAAATTGAATCCCTTAGCTAGAACTTTCCTGCAAGCATTATCCAGTTGTTGATCGGAGAAATTGTGAAAACTTCTTTGGTTGCAATCGGGCCTCAGCGATTTCTGGAGTTTGATTTTTCTTCAGGTGTTCGAACTTCTTCTTCTGTCATTCCGTCGTTAACTCTGTCGTCGTATCCCTTCGGTAAATGACCAGCTGCATGACTTTATCCCAAAGTACATTGTGGATCGTATTGCCCAGTGTCCGGTGTAGGTTCCATAGTTCGGTATCTACATTACTTGCTTGGCCTCTGCTTTGGTGAATGTTGTTCCGCAGTAAAGCAAAACCTGTTCTTCGTAGAATCCTCTGTGTGGTCCTACATATGGTATGACAGCCTCAAACAGTTTAGAAGTATCTTTTCATCGCGGCAGCGACGTAGGAATGTTAAGTTGCACAATAACTTACTCCTCGTTACGTGTAGCTTCTCGAATTTCTTGATCTGCGGGTTGTCATAATTCGCGAAGTTGAAGAGGCCATCAAAAAAATTGACAAAGCCACCGCAGATGAAATTCGGCAAGATGTATGTAGAATTCTTCGAACAACAAAACCACCAAAGAAGAATATAACCGCTGCGGAACAAGCAGCTTTGAAGAGAATCCGAGAGAACCAACAAATCATCGTACTACCGGCTGATAAAGGGAACGCCACAGTGGTGATGAACTCGGAGTATTACCAGAAGAAGATAAAAGATATACTCGCTGACGAAACCTCATATAAACCCATCAAAACGGACCCTACCTCCTATCTGGAGAAGACAACGAAGGCCAAAATACAAGCCAGCCCATTAGAACCAGAAGTACAGAAACAACTCATACCACGAGAAAAATCGTCAAGATGTCCGAAACTCTATGGCCTTCCAAAAGCACACACACCTGACTTGCCACTCAGACCTATCGTTAGTTGTGTCGGTTCAGCTCTACTTCCACTATCAGGATACCTAGCCAAACAACTGCAAGAAAATAACAAGCTTCTATTCCTTGATGTTCTGATAATGAAGAAACCTAATGGAGAACTTGGCCACACCATGTATCGAAAGAAAACCCACACCTATAGATACCTTCAGGCTGACTCACACCATCACCCAGGATAAATGTTTTCAACAGCAAAAATACTCATTTGTCGTTCCAGAACCATTTATGATTCGGATCACAGGAAAAGTGAAATGGCCACCATCGAGGGACCATTGACAGCCAATAGTTTTTCAAGTTAAATCATCAGAAGAGCCAAACAGGGAAATAAAACTAAGACTATATCTAATGGGGATCCCACAGTCAGCAGAGTTCTTTTACCGTACATCAAAGAAACCACCGACCAAATAGGACGATTATTACGCCGGAACAACATCAATACTATATTCACGACGCACAACAAGATTGGCCAACTTTTGAGGAATCCAAAGGATAAAATTTCATTAGAAGGACAGGGAGTTTACGAGATACCATGCAATAATTGTGACGGCACAAACATTGGTCAAACTAACCGACGAATTAGTGTGATAAGGCCGAACATCAAAATGCAGTATAGCAGCGAGATCTTACGTCGTCCCTTACATCACATATACTTGACACAGGAAATAAAATCGACTTCTCCAACTCTAGAATAATTTCCAGCTGCCAGCGCATACACACCAGAATCACCACAGAGGCGATCGAGATAGAGAAAGCAAGAAGTTGTTTGAACAACCGAAATGACGCTTAGCGAATCTCGGCTATTTGGAAACCAGCATTGAGAACTCGTGCACCACATCGTACACGTGCCATTCAAGCAGCCAATCATGAGGAGGAGCAGCAGACAAAACCAGCAGGACCAATCACGCGCAGCCGCAGCCGCCGAGAACAACCAATTACAACGAAGCGCAACGAAGGAGAGAGATATATAAGGACGCAAATAACACTTCCACTCAGTTCAGTGTATTCACTCCGACCGAGAAGAGCTACCTGAAGATGACAAATGTGATTTTGCCAAAACGTCGAACAGATTTCAGCGAAGACGAAGTCATACGCGGATACAAACCTGGGAAACCATACAACCAGATTATCTCCGCGAGAACCTTAAAATCAACATTGACAAGTGACCTCTACGGGGAGAATGTCAACCAGCAGTTGCTTTACTGCGAAACAACATCCACCAAACCAGAGGCGAAGCAAGTAATTTACCGAACTATGGAACCTACACCGGACACTGAGCAATACGATTCACAGTGTACTTTGGGATAAAGTCATGCAGCTGGTCATTTACCAAAGGGATACGACGACAGAATTAACGACGGAATGACAGAAGAAAAAGTCCGAACACCTGAAGAAAAAGCAAACTCCCGAAATTGTTGAGGCCCGATTGCAACCAGAGAAGGTGGTCTACAATTTCTCCAATCAACAACTGGATGATGATTGCAAGAAAGTTCTAGCTAAGGGATTCAATTTCGCTATTGCCCCATCCACCATACCGACCGAAGACATAATTTGCGAAGTTGAAGAGGTCATCAAAAACAACAAAGCCACCGCAGATGAAATTCGGCAAGATGTATGTAAAATTCTTCGAACAACAAAACCACCAAAGTAGAATATAACCGCTGCGGAACAAGCAGCTTTGAAGAGAATCCGAGAGAACCAACAAATCATCGTACATCGTAACAGTATTATTGAGAACGACTCTTGATTACTGTATACTTGCACCTTTTCATAGGTAGGCAGAATACTCAAGAAGAAAAATTTCGAAAATCAGGAAAGCTTCACGCATATAGAGAAAAAGAAGTGAGACATTACTATTCTCAAAATAATTTTAAGACCGCAGATGTTTTGCGATAATCGAGATTGATAAATTTCATAAATTACAATGGATTTCACATATCAGTTGAACTTATTCTATTTATGCATACATATTTCATGTTCACTGAACAAAATCATCTCATTTAGTAGTGGTTTGACAACATCCCACACTTCACCCTCCTATTCTATTTTGTAATGCTCATAAATGATTTTAATGAAAAATTCTTTCGTGATAAGCACAAATTTTTTCATCAATAGGGATGATTACCATATCAACTTCAAAATATAACTACATTGAGGTATGTTCTTCAATCACCTCAAACTTTACTAAATGTTTCTTTCAAAAATAATGAATTTAAAAATATGGGACCCTGTCAAAAATTTCTGAAAATATAGTAAGTAGTTGAAAGTAGTGATGTTGGCAAAAGTTGATGATGACCTTCAGTATTGCTGAAATATCTTGTGGTTGATATTATTTGAAGAATAAAGTCCTCGCTCCAATTTGTTCATCGGTAACCATTATGATCATATCTCATTTTATTATATGAAAGTTTTCCTAGTTACACTCTTAACTCTACCTAGTAAAAGGCATGATCTGATTGAATGGGAAGGCAATATCATCAATTAATTCATTTAGTTAGTTTGCTTCTTTTATTTCGAGAAGATAAAATCCAATTTTGAATGAGAAGGTCACTCTGTCAGAAACAAAATTGAAGGTACTCTATCTCTCCTAATCCGCTTCAGTAGCATCTCGATCACTAATGAATCTTCGACTATTCAATCGAATTATGAACTTAATTGATTCGTTAAGCAATAATTTACTTTAAATACGAATCGCTGACGTGACAGCAGAATAAATTTTAATAGATGAATCTTCTTGACAAGATTTCGTAAGATGATTAACTTCAATGAGCTGAAGTGACGGACATTATATTCCCGCAGGTATCAGCTAATTGTATACTGACAACCTTCATTTTGAACAAGAATTCCTAACAAAAGTTGTCTTTCCTGAAGAGTTTCCTGTCGATATATTACCCTCGAAAGGATTATATATTATATAACCCGGTATTTCCAGTGAACAAGTTGGGGATTCTTCTGAATTAGGATTGATAAATTTCAATTTCAAATAAAATTTCAGCTTTTTCTTTTTATTGTATTCTATCTGCGATATATTTCTTTTACGAAAAAAGTAATTTTCAATGATATAAAGAAACATTTTCTACATTCTCACAAATTGGAGTAATAATTTTCAAGAACATTGAAGATATCTTATAAATAACGTTGTGCCCTAGAATTTAGAATTTGAAGTGAGTTCGCAAAAATTCCATGTCATCAGTCTCGACCCTTACGTTATTTTCTCATGTTCTCGTATAATATACATTGCTGAGTTAATATATGTATATATATTATATATATATATATATATATATATATATATATATATATATATATATATATATATATATATATATATATATATATATATATATATATATATATATATATATATATATATATATATATATATATATATATATATATATATATATATATATATATATATATATATATATATATATATATATATATATATATATATATATATATATATATATATATATATATATATATATATATATATATATATATATATATATATATATATATATATATATATATATGCATATATATACAGGGTGTCCTACCGGGAAAGAACGCGATCTGTATATGGAAAAGTACACAAAGGAAACTTTTGAAAATTTGACAGTATACTAATGTCGATAGGGGCAACTCGACTAAAATATTTTTAAGATGGTTATACGGAAGTAGATACCAATTTGCTTATTTAGAATAGAACACCCTGTATACTAATACGTTTTTGGATTCTACGCAACATTCTAGGCAGATTTTATGTATTATGCACTATACCTAAGTCTAAGCGTTTTTGACATATTCAGGTTTTTATGTCAAAAATGACGATTGCAAGCCCTAATATAATTATCAATTGTTCCTATAAGGAAGCCCTTTTGACTTACTTTGGGTTGAATTCCTTTTTGAAAAGGACCTACCTTAATAGATTTTGTATAATATTTGTAGAACTAGTCATACAGGGTGTTCGAAAAATAAGATCTAAAATGAGATTGAGAAAACTGACAAAAATCAATATTTTCAAATGGAAACCCCCCATTTTTCTCATTTTGTAGTATTTAGCATTTTAAAAGAAGGTAACTTTCTATGAGCTTATCTATAACTAAAATTTGAAGTTTTCGAAATATTGCCAATTTATTATTTTTATATGGCGATTTTGCATTTAATCGTTTAACAATTAGATCTAGGATAGCCACGATCGTATTTGACATTTCAAATAATCGTAATGGCACCCCGGTTAAATTATAGGAACAAAAATTATTTAAACTCATTTATTATTTATGGACAATGTGATAAAGTTATTCCAAGAACATGTGATACATTCGTGACACGATATCCTCAAAACCAAAACCCATCATCATATACTATTAAAATAATTATAGAAAGCTTGAATAACTTTCGATCCGCAAATGAAAAGTATACAGAAATAAACTTATTGTTGAAAATGAAAATATTGATATCGAAATTGGAAATAGAAAGGTAAAAAAAATTATTTAAGTAAATTAGTGACCTTGAACTTCTAAAAAATTTTCGCGTCTAAGTAGCAATTGTTCATGGGTGGCTCTTCTTATCACATGTTCTTGAAATAACTTGAATCACATTGTCCATAAATAATAAATAAGTTTGAATAATTTTCGTTTGTGTAATTTAACTGGGGTGCCATAACGATTATTTGAAATGTCAAATATGATCGTGGCTATCCTAGATCTAATTGTTTAACGATTAAATGCAAAATCGCCATATAAAAATATTAAATTGGCAATATTTCGAAAACTTCAAATTTTAGGTATAGATAACCTCATACAGAGTAACCTTCTTTTAAAATGCTAAATACCACAAACTAAGAAAAATGGGGGTTTCCACTTGAAAATATTGATTTTTTTCAATCTCATTTTAGATCTTATTGTTTGAACACTCTGTATGATTAGTTATACAAATATTATACAAAATCTATTAAAATAGGTCCTTTTTAACAAGCAATTCAACCCAAAGTAAGTGAAAAGGGCTTCCTTATAGGAAAAATTGATAATTATGTCAGGGCTTGCAATCGTCATTTTTGACATAAAAACCTAAATATGTCAAAAACGCTTAGACTTATGTATAGGACAATATCATAAAATCTGCTTAGAATCTTGCGTAGAACCCAAAAATGTATTAATATATAGGGTGTCCAATTTAAAATAAGCAAGTTGGTATCTACTTTCGGTATAACCGGAAGTGAACCATCTTGAAAATATTTTAGTCGAGTTAGCCCTATCGACATTAGTATACTGTCAGATTTTCAAAATTTTTCTATGTATAGTTTTTCATATACAGATCGCGTTATTTCCCGGTGGGACACCCTGTGTCCCATATATATATATATATATATATATATATATATATATATATATATATATATATATATATATATATATATATATATATATATATATATATATATATATATATATATTTATATATATATATATTTATTTATATATATATATATATATATATATATATATATATATAAGTATATATATATATATATATATATTCTATTACTATGAAAATATTGAGTGAAAAATGATCGATCGAGGTATCTCACATAAATTATAAATTTTTTTAATAACCTTTTCAAGTGCTTATGTTTCCTTCTACCCTATGTAATTGAAAGCTCAATTGTTGAAGATAATTAAGGCACGTCCATCAGTATTGTCGCAAATTGACATTCTGAGAGTGCGATCTAAAGTCGACGTCCTCTGGATGTTCGTAAATCTAACAAATGACAATCATTATGTACAAGTTTATGTTCGGAGAAACAAATTCATTATGAAATTCAAAACGTTGAGAACAACTAGAAAGCAGCAGATATTAGAGAGCTACAGTTATTACTTCTTTAGCGAAATATTCATGTCTTCATCTCATTTTTATTCGTGGACGAGGTGGATTATGAAAATCTGCTAAATGAAGGAATTTCTAGAATTATTATCCAAATGCATTCTTTCTAATTTACTAGAAAAATAACATTCATATCATGTAGAAAAAAAAACATCTTCCACAAAGAAACTAGACGCATGAGGAAAAGTATTAGATATTCGTGAGCTATTCTTACAGACAATACTGAACTACCAGTTTAAAAATAAAATTGTTATACCCTATATGACTCATGAGTACGAGACAAGAAATAGAAAAATTAATTCTCTAAAAGAGAGAAAAAATGAATTAATCGGTCAGAGGAACTATGTGTACATTCTGAGAAGGCTGTATGATAGATTACCTAGTTACTCAAAAAGTAAGAAAAATTTCAAAAGTTTCAAGAAAGCATCACTAATATGGTAATATTCACTACCAACAGAAGAGGTTTTGAGTATAATGGATATAACAGCGAAACTAAAAGAATAAACATGAAATGAAAAATTTACATGCATACTCTGTTTGAATGTTTTAAAAGAAATGAATAATTATATTTTAAAATTCTTCTTATATATAATGCTTTTTACAATTTCGTTAAATTTTTTTTCTCAGAGAATTTTCTGAAATTTCAAATAAAATAAGTTTCTTCATGAGTGTCCACTTCTAGTTTGAATGTATTATTCATATTTCAATATAAATAAAAATGATAATTAGTTCTTCGGACTTTCAGAAGAGTTGTTATGTATATATCGAATTTCCGAACATATCGCAACGAATTCTGCTGTTGATTTTTCTGACAAACACTTTCAGCACTCTGAATCAATTTCTTATATGTATGATACAATTTATTGCTTTTATCAATTGTGTTGAAATAGTCTCTACAAAAAAAACATGATAATTTCTATTATCTCTTTTCAAGTTCAAACAGACATCAATTTTTTTCTAAATGCAGAAAGTATTACAGAATATGAATAATTATATATTTATATATTTATATATATATATATATATATATATATATATATATATATATATATATATATATATATATATATATATATACCTTTCTCTAGTCAAACGTTGAAGATTCATTAATCTTTGATTAGAATGCATATTGTGTACCTATTACATGTGAGTATATATATATATATATATATATATATATATATATATATATATAAATAAATATATATATATATATATATATATATATATATATATATATATATATATATATATATATATATATATATACATACATATATTGATTGTTTTTTGACAGAAGCAATGCAAATGAAAACGGAAAGGGTCTGAGGCAATGAATTGTTATAATTCAGAAACCATTTTGAAAATCAAAGTTTCATATGAATGGTAAGTATTGAGGATATTCGAAATTGTAATAGAGATAACAGAACTTTCATAAATGATATTGAATAATCGAAATAAAAGCTATTCACTGCAATATACACAAATTATAAAAGAACATATAAGCTTTTTATGTGTATAATTTATATTTTATCGTTCGATTGCAATAGTTCATACATTTTATGCATTGATGTGAAAGGAATTATATATCTAATCTCTCATTTTTCCATCAGAACATCATCAATAATTATAGTGTCATTTATGTTGAATTTAATTGTTTTGTTAAAAGTGTAAAAAGGCCAAAATGTCAGTTATGCGCATGCGCGACTAACTTGAAATATATGTATGGGAATACGTATGGGGGCTCAGAGGACTGAATTTTTTTATGAGACCCTCATTGAGTCTTCATGGGGGCACTGGGGCTCAAGGAGTCTTCATGTGTGTTCAGGAGATTGAAATTATATGATATAGGGAATGGGGGCCCCAGGAACTGAAATTCTTTGGTGTATAGGAGTTCCTTCGGAGACTTGTGCAGGCGGTCTCCGTAAATTTGGATATCACATTACATACATAGTTATTTAAAAAAATAGTTATTTTCAACTAAGAAGCTATTACACGTCTTCATGTTAAAAATTCATTCTCATTTCGAATTAAATAGGACTAGAACGAACAGAATGATATGATTGAACTCAAGGTCATCGGAGAGAAATGGGACACGTGTTGTCGAACGGAATAAGGATATAATTAAATGATTCATTCTTTCTGAATTCTCTTTACTTACAGGGATGTCCAACGAATGAAATGTGTGATATATAGTTATTAAAAATTTTTCAATGAATTATGTACCCCCCACCTAATATAGTTATTTTTAACGGATGCGTTTTTAAACGTTTTTGTATCGGTACGTTGAGAAACGCATCAGTTAAAGAAAAACGCGCGTTTTTAAACGTGTGCGTTTTTGAACGTTTTTGGACAGGTCCGTTGAAAACGCATCCGTTAAAAAAACGTGCGTTTTTCACCGAATGCGTTTTCGAACGTTTTTGGACAGAGCTAGAACCCGCCTTGGTATACTTCTTCAGTTGATGAATTTTTTGAGGAGAGAAAAATTGTTGTGAAAATTGTTGCCAATCATTAATTCGACTACTGAGTATCCATATTTTTTTTCAATCAAGCTATACTATGTCAACTCTATCTCAAGATTAAATGAGTTAGCTAATTTAACATGAGCGTTCATTATATTATATTGAATCACATTTTGAGAAGATGAAATACATTTCAGACGAGGGAGTTATCGGGAGACTGCAATAAACTTAACGACAAAAATATGGCGTGTAATGAATTGTTACAATTGTTATTTAACTTTGGCTGATATTATGTGAGAATAAATTTAAATTTCTTTTGAAACTTAGTTTCATAAAGTTCTTATTCATTATATAAGATTTGTTTTTTCGCTTCTTTGTTCACCACTATCCAATTATTCAATTGAATTTTATTGAACTTCAATTTGAAGTTACTATTCTCAAGAGTTTCATAAGAGAATTTTAACCCTTTCAATTTTAATGTTAATGAGACGAATATTTTTTGGTGTTGTGAAAATACATGTACGTTAGCAAATAAATACAATTTTGAGAAATATCTCTCTTATGGCTACGACCACCGAATAATAATTCTTTTATTCAAGCGCTGAGCCTCGTCGACGACATAAGGCGTCCTAGTTTTTCCCTGCCTTCTGACATTTTGTGCTCGGAATCAGTTCCTAAACTTGCAAATATATTCATATTTTTCAGCAAGTTTTATATCTGGTATGGTTATATTTTATCCCATTCTCCCTTAACCTTTCGAGATAAAAACAAGATTTGTCGCCCGCAAAATGGATCCATTAATATTTATGCGCTTCGAGTGCTTCCTAAATAATGAGAAGTTTCATACATTCGAAGTAATTTATTATTGAATGTGTCAATGATGTCGCATAAGCGAAAATGTTTTACCCATATTTCCCACTAGAAATAAGGTCAGTCTGAATATATTTTATGAACTGGTGCGTTTCGTTTTGAAATTATACACTATGTTTGAAGTTGATGGTGGTGATGAAATCTTTTTCATCTATTCATATACTACTCTTATGAGTGCTCAATATCACGACAAATCTATTGAATAATACATCCAAATACTGATAGCTTCAATTATTTATTTATTTATTTATCAACGGAAAGCCCATTTACATAAAAAAATACAAAAAATTAAAATCTTAAATCTAGATTAACCTAGCATTTACCTCACAACGAAACTGCTTTAGTGAGGTACAAAAACATAAGTCGGCGTTTAAATAGCGATTACCATAACCCAACATTCTATTAATAGGTGCATTAATCTTATAGTTAGTACGACAGACGGGGTACGCGAATAAGTTGTCACTCCTAGTTCTTCTGAACGGTACGTGAAGACAAATTTGGCCAAGTAAATCATTAGAGTCAACAAGATTATTCAGACACTTAAAGAGAAACACCAAATCAGATATAATTCTTCTTACTGATAAAGGCTGTGTACCCAACTGAGTGCGAATGAATGTTACGGAAAAATTGATTCGAGGAATTGACCTCCTGAAGGAAATGTAAAGCAAAAATTTATTCTGCAACCGTTCAATATATTGCGAATCTCCCTCGTAATGAGGTGACCAAACAATTGACCCGTACTCAACAATAGGTTTACAAAAAGCAAAATAAAGCAATTTCACAGTAGCCTCATCAGAGAATTCAGCTGAATTCCGACGAATGAACCCCAACACACTCATTATTATTGACTACTTCATCAGTTGAAGTCTTTAATAACAGGTAATTATTAAATATCTTTCCAGTAGTGGAATTAGGTTCAGGGTGAATATAACTGATTTAATAGTTCTATTTACCACTACAAGTGATAGCACGTATGAGATTACTTCCTGTGATGTCAAGATTTACCACTACAAAGAGTAGTAAAAACGCCGAAAGATTCCGAAGTAACAAGCAGGCGACGCTCCAGCTTCCGATGTGTCGCCATTTTTATCATTATTGTTTTCCGTATTGCCGCTCGTGATTTGTGCAACCATTCTCATTGTTTCGATTTTGCACTACTGTTCAAAGTTGATGTTCAATGACTACGAATAGATACCTTGAATGGAAAACTGACTGATTCAATGGAATTTGGATATTTTAATACCAGTAATCAACAGTAAGTCATACTCCGTTTCATAGCGAATTTGGAATGGCACTAATGGCTTCAATAACTACTTAAAGGCAGAATTCATAATCTCATGTAGGTTTTTCTGGCACAGTGGGTATCTCCTAATTTTTTCAAGTTTGATTGACCTAATCTACTAGATAGATGTAAGTACCTATTCACCGGTATGACCTACATTTTTCCATATCAAATTAATAACTAAATAATATAATTTTATTTTTATCATCTATGAAGTACTTACTCTCCATTAGTTTGTGGAGAAAACTGTTTTTTTACCAGTTATTTCATACTTCTTTTGTTATAGAGAACTATAAAGATGAATAGTCATTCGAAAATCAAAGCAACAATTCACAGATCTGAGTAATCAAATATGCTCCTTGTTTTCTACTGAATCTCCTAGTTCTTATTAGATATCAGGCTATAGAGACCAACATGGAATGCCAAATGTCCACAAGAAAAACTCTGGAACAAATATTCTAACACTAGGAAAATTATAGTGAAAGAAAAAAGCGATTGGTTGATTATATTAGATATTTATATCAATATCTCTGGTAAGTCAACACCTTACTTGTGTAGAATTGTGTGGAAATCATAGTCTTTTGTATTTTTCAGAAAAAGTAGATGAACAACTTGAAGAAGAAAGCAACTGGCTAAAGAACAATTGTGAACCTTGAGGGAAGTTCTAAATCTTTGTGTCAGGACTTCAGAATATGGAATTAATAAATTTCCAAGGATCCTGTATATTGATTACTGAAGTTCAATAAACCAGCCTGTAAACGTACTTTTATTACATAATTACAATTGGTTATGTTTCCGAAAAACAACATATAAGTACCTATGAAATACTCATTTAGTGAAGTTGAAATGATGCCGCAAAAATCTCTGATATCATATCAGTGCAGATAAATAATAACCATAGATTTATGGACAAAAATAGAAGGGTTGTAGTGTACATTGTCATATAAATGCTAGGTAATACCCTTATTTTGTTATGCCACCGATAAATAAGAACAAATCGACAAGTGGGAGTTATTTGTATGTAGTGGTAAATAATAACCAAACAGGAAAAGTACTTGATGCTCTAAGCTTTAGTATTTATTATTGTTTGAATCATACTATTTTGTAGTGGTAATATTCAATAAATGTAGTGGTTGGCGCCTATTTGACCACAACGCTTGGTATAATATAGTTATCGTTCGGTATTCACAACGGATTATTTTTTTCAGTGCAACGAAAAGCTGTTTATGCTGGATTTAAAATCCAAATCGTAGCAAACCGAAATCACTCTCGAGAGTTGAGCGTTCCGTTTGCGTTTCTTTTCAGGAATGTTTTCTGATAGAGGCTGTTGTTGAGATTTTTGAGGTATTTATGGCGAACTTAAGGTGAGCGGTTGACAACGGGTGATCTATTACCCTCGCAGCACTTTTATGAATAGATTCAAGTAAGTACAAGGAGTGCAAAAATGCAGAACTCCAAGCTTGATAGCAGAATTCCAATGCTGGCTGAACTCGAGTTTTATGTAGCAGCCAAAGCTACAATCACTCCTTAAAAATCTGGGTTAACTCAGTTAAAATTTTTGCTTCTTCAAACTTTAGGGAAGGAATTGGAAACTAGCTGAGCACAAACATTTTAAACTATTTGCACTAGATGTGGAAATTAATTAGGAGCAATATATACAAAATACACCTTTTTATGGTTTGTTAGTGTGTATATGGAGCTGAATACAGCGGCTTTTGCAGGATTTTTGTACCCCGACACACTCTGCAGTTTGAATAAGATAGTTGGGAATGTTACTGAGATTATTTTGATATGAAGGAAGTATCATTCGTTAGTATGAACTTTTATATTTGTCGTCATTTGTATCTAGAGATTTTTTATTGGATTTTCATAATTAGCCCGCAGCATGAAAATTTTATGTGGAGTACGATCGAGCGTAAACTAAAGATGAAATATTACGTTCATTTACGCAACGACTATTCGCATCTTTCACTTCGAGATTATTAGTATACCGCCGCATATATTAGGGTATACCGGCAACAGTTGATGCATATATAGGTATTTAAATCTATTGATAATTACATTTGTGCACAAGTAACGAAATTAAGTGATTGAAGTTAATAAAAATTTGATTTGAATGACAATGAATACCGAGGAAGAAAAATCTGAAAACCCGTCGATGCCGTTTATTGTATTATCATTATTATTTTCAATTGAATTAACAAATGGCTGTCTGTTATTTAATGTATGTATGTATGTTCGATTAATTGCATATATTTTTATATTTTATATTATATATTTTGTTATTAAAATGATTGTCCAAGTTTATGCCGCATATATCAAGGTATACCGGCAAAAATTGATGCATGTATAGAAGGTATATATGATACAACACATACAACAGCAACATAACCGTCAATATGTTATTTGATTTTGAAGTGTTGTTTATTTATTTATATGTGGTGATACTCATATTTATGCACAATGAACACTATTATTAAGTGAAGTTAATAAAATATTGAAAGATATAATAAAACTGACGCACAGCTGGAGTAAAATCTAGTTGTGCATCGGAGCTAACACACTAAGTTAAAACATAATAATTATTAGAACAAACTAGGAACTTATAATAGAGGAGCCCGAGATGCTAAATGGGGATTTACTCGAGCGTCGTGGGGACCTTCTGGATTGTGAAGATTAGAAGCTAAAACGAAAAGTATATGATGTATGCAATCACTGGGGGGGAAGACGTGTGCTGGTCTTCGAAAATGTAAAAAAATCGTCATATAGAAATACTCGAGCGCGTCAGATATTGATAGTTAATCACCCCACATCATCTCTGATAACGAGGGTTAGTTAATCTGCCGGTTTGCATTTTGCATTATAGATCAAATATCTGTGAAACTTGTTAACAATGAGATTATTATATCACTATTCAAAAAGTTTCTGATTAATTCAATTTCGTCACGTAAATATTTATTTCATACAGGTCGACAGACTAATGAGATATTCGATCTGAATCGTTCATTGCAAATTTTAGATTTGGAAACTTTAGTATGCTTCTTGACATTAATAGATCTTCTGATTGTTTCCTGAACGTTATCAAACTATTACTGCTATTTAAAGGGATCCTCCTATATACACCAGTAAGTGCTACTGTATAGTAATACTTTCATTTTAATTGGTTGAACGGTGGAACGTTTGCATGGTGGGCGTGACCGTACGAGAACAAAACTCATCCCCGATATTCAAAAATGCAAAAAAAAATCGTATCATTTCCTTCAAAATAAAAATAAACATTTAGGTTGGCCGGACATTTCCTACAATCGGTTCCGATTGTCAGAAACGATTGTCGGATCAGGGCATCTGACGCTCAAATACCTATACTTTTATACGATCATATCGCACACCTACGAACCGATATCGGATCGGACGTCCGACTCGGATGCACGAGCAGTGCGTCCTACCAATCGGACTGATAAAAAGTGTGATCCGACTACCGGAAGGCAAGCCGTGCGTTGTTTTTGCATAGTCTACCGCAAACATACGATTATTTCTGTCAGTTTTTGACAGGAAGTATAGAAAAAGAAATTGTCAAACCATGTGCGATACTGAAAATTTGATTACCACGGTCGAAAAGTATCCCTGCTTGTGACATTCAAATAAAATCGGACGTGTTTTGTCGACAGTGTGCACTAGTCGTCTAATTTGAAATCGTTTCAGACAATCGGATCCGATTGTAGTAAATGTGCGACCGCCCTTAACCGTGCTCGACAATGTCAACGTTTTGCAACTTTCTTAGTCTCCTATTTCCTTATGCCACGTGCAAATCATCAGATTAGGGAAATGCATACTCTTCTGCATGTAATTATCTCACCTTGTCCTAATCTTAGGCGCTCAAGTTTTTCGAACGATCGATTTTTTTTTAATAATCTGATCGGCTACCCTAGACGAACGCCCCCATATTGAGGGTTCATGTATGGGGGGATACTTACAGGGTGCAAGGTTTTCCCCAATATATTATTCTGCTGTGTTTGAGTAAATCCCAAAATCCCCGCTTGGCGAGACGAAGCTCAGCTCCACTATTCTTCACTCATTGTTAATTGATTAAAGATTTGGTAGTAGTAACAATGAAACTTCGTGTTTAATATTATTACAATAACCTTCATTCCACATTGTTCAAATTCCATCAACTATATCAAAAGACGCTTTCGATCTTGATTACTCAACATCTTCCATTTTGTTTATAATAAAGTCAATACTAAATATTTATTCAGTATTCATCTCATCAGTTTAAACAAATATTCACCATATGCGCTATACCGGTTTCAGATTTTTATCAACTGAAATAATTTATTTTATATTATGTACCTACAATATTCCGAATGAACATAATAGAAGCTTCGTTCTTTTCAATTATATTCACTATTTCATTTGGATTGAAGTTAATCTTTAATTAAATTTCATCTTTCAAGGGACTAACTGCTCAAATAACTATAAATCAGAATTAGATCCTTTATGCTACGGTAATTTCAGGAAAATCATAAAAATTTCATGAATAGCGAAGTTTTATAAGTTCGAAAATTAATATCATCTATTGACTTTCCAGACGGACATAAACTGAATGCAGAAGTAGATGAATAAAAAGAAGATAAATAATAATTCAAACTGTTCTGTCAACTCAGAGTAACTATAATTAATATCATAAAGTGCAGAGTTTTTATGAAGGTTCGGGATATTCGAAATATTGAACAACCAAATTTTGTCAACAATATATTTCAGTTAACAACCTGGTATCCAATCGAAGTTTTGTGTTTCATGAGTAATATTAATAATGAAAATTATAAAGCGGAATTAACTTCAGCCATGTACGTAATTGAAAATATTTCACAATCTTGACAATTATGTTGTTTAATAATATGAGGAAATTATTTTTATGCATCATACGTATCCGATTCAAATTATAAATGAATAAGCAAATCGACATGGGCCTTAATAATAGACCTGGAAATTTAGAAAATATGGTAGAGACGCATATATTTGCTCAAATATAGTAATTTACGTAAAATCTTCCGAAAGTGATATTTTACGGGATGAGTAGGAACTACTCATAAAATGTATCCAGTCATAAAATTTCTAAATAAACCTATCATTTGATCTCATATTGGCACCTCTAACACAAAGTCTTACTCACTTTATTCGCGATACAATATTTACGTAGCCTTCCGGGCCAGTAAAAATGCTGGAAATTGTATGAGGAATAACAAATCAAAAATATGTAAAAACAAAATGTCCGGTTTATATAAAATTGTCTTCGGAAGATATGAAAAATATTACATTTGCGGAATTTTCAGAAGTTTTCAATTTAGATTATCAGATAGGTTTTCAGCAAGAAAAAAGTTTTTGGTGATGAGAAAAAATATTATCACTTTGCATTAACACTTTGCATTAAAGATCAAATATTTGTGAAACTTGTTAACAATTTCACTATTCAAAAACTTTCTGATAAAATAGAGGTTGACAGCTTAATGAGAAATTCGATCTAAATCGTTCATTGCAAATGTTAGATTTGAAACCTTTCGTATGCTTCTTGACACGAATAGATCTTCTGATTGTTTGCTAAACGTTATCAAACTAATACTGCTATTTAAAGGTATCCCCTCCTATAAACGCTAGTAAGTGCTACTGTATAGCATTACTTTCATGTTGATCGGTTGAACGGTGGGAAGCTGAAAAACTGCAGCGCTTTCTAGAGGCAAGATTAAATTTAAGAATACATAGGAACCTTCTGGTCGATCGAACGATGTTAAATATATATATATATATATATATATATATATATATATATATATATATATATATATATATATATATATATATATATATATATATATATATATATATATAAATTATCCAGTGCTGTATTGTTTTTGTTGTTGACTTTACTGAATCGTTCGAGTTTCGTCATGAAATTGTGACTTTCCCAAAAATTTTGCTGGATTGAAATTAATTTGGCATTGAGTAGCTCAGTAACAATTCAATAGTCGTTTTTTTCAATTTGAATGACCTATTATCGCTAATAAAAATCAAGTAAATATATATATATATATATATATATATATATATATATATATATATATATATATATATATATATATATATATATATAGTATATGTCCGCTACGGATGTTTTTGGAAGAACAGATTGACTAGGCTTCCATTGGTGGTGAACGTGATTTGAATCGTGCTTGAAGGTACATCATGGAACAAATCAATATTGCTATTCTGAAGCAACATGCCCGATTAAGTTGTCTTTATATCGTAATATAACCATTACCTTGCAAAAGCTATGGATTACCAGCGATATAGTTCGTTCTGGTAAGCAGATGCGGGAATAG
This sequence comes from Cynegetis impunctata, assembly GCA_030704885.1. Classification (NCBI taxonomy): domain Eukaryota; kingdom Metazoa; phylum Arthropoda; class Insecta; order Coleoptera; family Coccinellidae; genus Cynegetis; species Cynegetis impunctata. The sequence continues at coordinate 179,851 of JARQZK010003718.1, forward strand.
AAGCTCTATTAAAAGCGCTAAAAGATCTTACTATCGAGGATTAATTGGACTAGACGCAGGTAATAGAAGGACGGCAGTCTGAAGTGAAAATAAGACGTAGAAAGAAGAGAGGTTCTATAGCCTTGGATATTGAGGGATCCTCAACAGCCGTAGCATTGGAAGTGACTAAGAAGTTTGCGGAATATTTTTCCACTTGCATGGGCATGGGCGCATAGTTGCACAGGAGCTTGGTTGCAACTTTTATTTGTCGCTTGCTTGTTTCTTCTCGGTAATTGAGTCCATATTTGTATTGTCTGTGCGTGAGGAAGATATACTTAGATATATAGTTAGAATAAAAAATTGTAGTGCTGTGGGTGCTGTAGGGTTTAGTCCGGCACCCTTAAGTTTATTTTTGATTCTATTATTGATCTTCTCACGAATTTAGTGAATTGCTCAATCACGGAGGGAGTGTTTCCGGATATATTCAAGCTGTCGGTTACTATTCTGGTTCAAAAAAAGGGGATCATACAAATCTTGAGAACCATAGACGTATATCCCTTCTGAGCAGGTCCAAGGTTCTAAAGGCTACTAGGTACGATCAGGTGATGCATTTTGTGAAGTGTCGGGGCATGATAGCGTAGACTCAGCATGGTTCCATAAGGAATCGCTCTACTGAGGGAGCAGCAGTTGAGGTTTTTGATTTTGTTTATGCTGAAATTGATGGAGGAAGAATTTTAGTTGTGGTGTTTTTCGACTTTAAGATGTAATTCAACCTGATGGACCCCGAGATAGCGTGGCTAACGTTCGAAGGGCTGGAACATCGTGGAGTCTACAGTAATTGGTTGAGAACATATCTCATCGATCGAAGTTGGACTGTCAGAGTTCATGTTGCCTATTCAACAAAAAGCGAAATCTTCCTTGGGGATATTCGCTCAGGCCACTGCTATCTTCACTTTTTATAAACGATCTGGCTGCTTTATTGATTTGAGTGAGAGTGTCTTCTACGATGATGACGAGGCAGTTGTGGTGGGTTATTTTCATGCCAGAAATCCATTAGATATTACTGATAATATAACTCATGTGGGATGTGTGAATAAGCCAATAGAATCCGTGAATTTTGCATATTTACTGTGTATTGATAGGTAAATATACCCTTGACAACGTTCGATATAATCGTTTTAGCGTTTCGCCTCGTGTCAAAATGTGAATGTTTTCAAATCGACGATTTCTTGACGTTTGTCAAAAAAATTAATGATTAAGTTTGGTGCAGTTTCGTTCAATTCTTCAATATGCAACGCATTGGTTATAGTTCTGGCGGTGGTTTATTCGTTATATAGTCGTAACGAATACCACTCGAGCAATCGAAAATAATCGTTATACTGACCTCGTCACTAGACGTCTCGTGACTCGGAAGTAAAATCGATTATCTTCGTTGCTCTTGTGATGTTATAACTGATAATATACGTTTTGCACAGGAAGTAAAATACATGGACGCTCCACTGCGGTGGGACACGCAGCTTCAGCATGTTTGTAGAAGCCTACTACAGTTTGGCTTACTGTCATCTGTCCTCTTCAGTTCTCCTGTGGGGTTGATCAGTGGGGCCAAAAGATTCTGTATCCCAGAAGAGATTTATGCGGTTGCTTTTCGGGCTTCATCCTAGATTCTCCTATAGGAGGCATTTTGTTGAGAACTGACTGATAATACTCCAGGGTATCTTTATACTGAAAGGTTCATTACATGCCAAGAAGCACAACCAGAAACTCTAAAAATTGGGTGATCATGGCAAGCAATGCACAAGGAATGCTAACGTTATGTCGATCCCCAAACATAGATCCTCATTTTGCGAGGGATATCCAACGTACTCTCTCATCTATATGCCAAACGTACAATAAAGTTTATTTCATATATATATAAATATATATATATATATATATATATATATATATATATATATATATATATATATTTATATACAAACAAACACCCCTTTTGATATATAAGAAAGGCAATGCTTGCCTTTATATAAAGTTTACTTTTTCAAAGCCTTCAATTTCTGTAACTGGAACATATATTCGAAAAAATTTGCTACGTCATGAATATTGTACTCACGTTCAGGAAGGATCTTTTCAAAAACACTAAAAGGCTTATATGCTTCAATTAAAATATGGCATGACATAGCTAAAAAGTTTACAGTCATGGTCGTAAATCTCGCATGAAAATTCGACAAGTTCAGCGAATTTAATTTTTGCTTTAGAACGTTTCGTCTATATTCAAACTCTAACATTTTGATCCTTCCAACGTCACCTTTACGTTTGTGATGTATTTGTGTACATTTCTGACCATGTTTATTTATATTCCTTCGATGTTTTTAACTAATATTATTATTGAATACTTTACTTTATTCGAAATATGCGAGGTTCTGAGGACCTACATAGTTTATAAGTTTTAACTACATTATTTATTTATATCAAGAAGTAAACTATATTATTTTCTTACTATGACCACCTTAATTTCTATTTCAAGTGTTATTGAAAATATTTATAGTAAAATAACAAGAAGTAGTATATCGTAGATTATTAGCCAAGTTAGGTTTGTCACAATAGTAAAGTTATCTACATTTCGACTACTAAAGCCTGATTGATACTGAGAGAGTTAATTTCGACGTACATTGAGCAGTTCTGATATAAAAAATTGTCGCACTAGTGCGTTTCACTCTGAAATGATGGGGAAAATGTACTTTTATGCACGATTGTACTTATTTGCTACATTTTAGTTTCGACAAAGTTTATAATACATAAGATTGTTTCATTTAATTGAATGCTATATTCTATTAATAGCAGGCCTTATTTTGAGGGCAGGAATTATGAACCGAAAACAATAGTTATTTTTCTCCGATCGTGGGAAAAGTGACACTATTTTGACCTGTTTTCTATGCGGAAAGCTCAACATTCCAGAATAGTTGTCAGTTGCTAAGCAATTAGAAAATAACAGTGCGGTAATATTCTTACCACACTGCTGTAGCGTAACGTAATGTAACAAATGGATTATTACATTAAAATGAAACAAAGTATGGTTTTAATTTTTATAATTGTTGTTAATATTTACATTTTTTGTATCCTGTAGCTTGACGTTTTAAAACTGCTCTCAGTTTTTGGTACTGGGCAATATTAATATTATTTTTAACAGACAAAGTTGATCGAAGCATGGAATAATGTGCCCACAACGTCGAAGATTTCATTGTTTCAGCCAATTCAGCAACATACGCCATCAGTACATTCTCAGAAAAGGATACACTGTTGTTTTTTCTACAAAAATTCATGAAGCGTTGGTACGCAGGTTCATACTTCTCTCTGGATTTCGCCGGAAGTAAATTAAGTGAAGCCACGTTCGCGGCTTCTGCTAGTTCAGGAGCCGTGCAAGACAACAAATAATCACTATCAGTGTTCATGTTTATTAATTCTTTTTTAATTCCTTATAAAATACAACGAATCAAACAAAACCAGCTTTAAAATTATTTTACTTTTGTTATAACAGAGTAATTTCCATGGTTACTAATTCTATATTTCAATATGAACATAGAGAAACCTATTTAAACTCACTTGATTACATCTTGGATGAAATATTTTTTAATTAATTAATTTTTTAAATGTAAATCAACGATCGCAGAAAAAATAGTATGTATAATTCGTGGGAAAAGCATATTCCCAAACTCCTGTGTTACCAGACTCGTCGCTATGCTCCTCGTCTGGTAATTATCACAGTCGTTTGGGAATATTATGGTTTTATAATTTTCTAAGATGAGGTTCGAGTTTCTATATGACGACTGTTATGAGGCTTTATTCCCCAGAATTTTTTGTTCAAAGAAGGTTATTCCGCTGACAGGTGAATGCGATCTACCTGATGTTTTTCATTTTTATGTGGTGGCTACTCTTTCTTATTTTCTTGAGTTCGTCGTGAAAATGACGATTGCAAGTCCTAATACAATTATCAATTGTTTCTATAAGGGAGCCCTTATTACTAACTTTGGATTGGATTCTTTTTCGAAAAGTATATACTTCACGTCATATACGAAGAAGAAAATTATCAATATTTTAACAATTCTCATCAGTGAACATGAGGCAGAAGTAGGAGCTTTTGATTTTCACCCGATTCAATGGCAACCACCAATATATTTTTATGATAGTATGTGAACGATTGGAATTATGTTGACTACCCAACGATTTATGCAATTTAAATTGCATTGTTGAAAAATTAAGACAATGTAAAAAAAAACTCTCTCCTATGCGTAGATAATTGATTTCCACAACAAGAAAAAAACGAGTGAGTAGCCTAGCTCCATCACTCATTCTTATTATTTTTTATATAGAAATTGAATTTTGTAAACAAAACCTCAGAATCCAAGAAAAATATAAAATCTTCATATATGAATGGTAGAGGTTGAGTTGAATATTTAAAATAACCAAAACGCACTTCCTTAAGATCAACTCAACCTACGTATGCAATTTCAACCCTCTAGTACTATACTGGAGTAGCTACATCTGCACAGCTATGAATGAAAGCAAAACCCACGAAAAACATGGAATATGAAATAGCGGCGATTGTGGGAGAAAGTTTATACTACAAAACCTTTCGCAACATAGATACGAAGTTCTGTAACGTGTTACATCATTCGATGTCCCAACATGCAGACAACTTTGGCAGCAATGCTCAAATTTTTCTCATTTTTTTCAGGAGTCGGATCGGTTAGTGACGTGAGTTACCGACGATTCGAGTTTCTGTTTATCCTAGGGTGGAATACCTACTGGTTTCCGAAAGACAGCGATATAATTTATCTACTTCATTAGTGCTCTTGTTAGAAACAATGAGGTGGTTATGTGAATTCAAGATCGTTGTCCAAACGGTCGATAGAAGGGACATAACTGATGAGCTCGAGGAAGAACGTAACAGACTGTCTGGTGTTTTCAGCCTGTGTGGCACCGACGTCAAATATTCTTACATTCTCCCTAAAAGTATGAATGGAAATTTAATGTCGTCAGATCTCATGAAACTAGCTCTGTTAGAGGGTTGATTTGATCAATCATTAATTTTTTTAATGATTTACCCAGCGTATTACCAGCCCTTTCTCTCTCTATTTAAATATTTTTACATATATAGTAACTGAAATTGAGTTCTAGCACATCACTTGGTGAAACATCATGAAGAATAAAGTATAAACTTTAAAATAAAACACACTTGGCTTATGTTTCACTATATAAAAATATTTAGATACTGTATTTAGCAGCAACGAATAGTCGATATGTTTCGAGTTATGAACTCATTATCAAGACTGAGTACAGGAGAGTATTACATCAATACTGACATATTGTCAGTAGTTGAATAAGAAATTACTCACCTTAATTCGACTCAATCCAGAGTATAGCATTAAAACTTCTATTCAGTTACTCAAGAAAATGAAAATATTATTAAGCGATATCTAGAGATGAACCCAAATTTAACAACTCAAGCAGTAAACGAAACAATGTCTGCCTTAAACTTATGTTTGAAACAAAGTTATTTCGAATATTATAATATAATATACAAACAAGAAGACGGATTGCCCATGGAATCACCGTTATCGCCTTTGTTGAGTGAAATTTTCATGAATAACATCTCATAATATTATGAGAAAAAAGTTTCAATTCTGAAAATAATATAATTACTAACTTTATTGGTATAATTTAATTACTAACTTTCATAATGGAAGCGTTATCTAAATGATATGTTTTGTATTTGGACCGGTACAGATAGGCTGTTAGATAATTTCCTTAAATATATAAATACTTTCTACAACTCGATTCAATTTACAGAAGAAGTAGAAAATGAAAACGGTAACTTAAATTTCTTAGACGTTCAAATTGCTAGGAATTTGAATTCTCTTACTTTCAACATCTATAGAAAACCAACCTTCACAGATACTTTGATTCACAGCGACAGTAACCAACACATTAAAATAAAACTCAGTGCTCTTCATTCGTTCATACACAGGTTGTTCACTATTCCATTATCGGAAACGAATTTTCAAACCGAAGTTGATACAATTGAATTATTAGCCACAAATAACGGTACAATGAAAGTCTTATCGATAAGCTCATTGGGAAAAGCGAATATCTGTTGCATTCAATATACCCCACGCAAATTATTAATGAAGAACAAAAATACTTCCCAATAAATTAAGTTCCGAATTTGAGTAGCAAAATTTGTAACAGACGATCGAAATATAACGTTAAAACAATTTGTACAAATCGAAGAAACTTGAAGTCATTCTTGGTCAATTATAATGAAAAATCTAACATCGGAGAAAACAGTGGTGTTCACAAAATATTTTGCGACGAATGTCCTGCTTTCTATATTAGACAAACAGGAAGGAATATAAACATTCGTGTTAAAGAACATAAAAAGTCAATTTAACACAATAAAAATACCACTGGCTTCTCCGAATATTGTATAAAATTTGATCATTTCCTGGATTTCCACAAAACCCAATTGGTACAGTCAGGTAACAAGAGACAGCACCTTGACCTTCATGAAATTCTCGAAATAAGTTCCGCCCATAATAGTCAATATCCCTTGTAAACGAACAATCTGATTTTCAGGTATCACCTTTGCTTTTGTCTGTTTTATAAAATAAGATGTAATACTTTCCTGTAGTCAGTCTTGATAATGAGTTCAGAGTTCATAACTAGAAACATGTCGACTATTCGTTACTGCTGAATACTATATTTTCATATAGTGAAATATAAATCAAGTGTGTTTTATTTTAAAGTTCATACTTCATATATATATATACATATATATATATATATATATATATATATATATATATATATATATATATATATGTATCACACAGCGTATAGGTCATCCGGTGCATCGGAAGACTTATCGCATCTGCTCTAAATCGACGTTAAATGACCCTAGGGGTAATTTGGTGAAATTTGAGAAGGAAGACAAAAAACTGTTTTTTATAAATTATGTATATTTTAGTTCCTACTATACGCCACATTCTTTGAGGGCGCTAGAATAGCGTGTATATAACGTGCGTATATTGAAATGCAACCCAGCAGTGGATAAGTAAACCACCGTATTTTACTTTTCCGTTGTACAGTTTATCAGTCTTCCTTAAAATTGACAACACTGCATCAGTATGTTATAAACGGAAGATTCGTCCGAATTAAATTACGTCGTAGTTTTCAACTATGATTTTGACGAGGTTATTTTGCCTTGCTGAATCTAATTCTGGTGTCATCTGTATACGATTTTGTAACTACAATTAAAAGAAGTCGATTTCTGAAAGAAGGTGTTATATTGAGAACGGTTTTGAATATACCTACTTTCACAAATTTACAATGAAGAATACAAATTTATTTTTGAAGCGTTCGTTACAAAAAATTTTTAATAGTTGATTTTTCTCTCGAAAATTGAGAATTTAAATCTTGTTGCGAGTAATATTATTATGAGAAATTCAAAAAATTTCTCAGACAATAGTGAATATTATTAATTATATAATGTAAAATAAAAAAGTTCGTCCGAATTATAACTACTTACAGTCATATTTGCAACACTACTATAACTAATATAACTAAAATATTATTTTATGGTACTCGAATGAAATTATGTTCGAATAATTAATACACTTACAAAATATACATTTTTATTTCGAAAAACTAGCGTTTTCTAACTGCTAATGGCAAAATAAGTATGTATGCGGATGAGGGGATTTCTAGCTTTGCGTATAGATCAGTAATTTTTCATCAAAGGAATATTTAAATCGGAAGAAGTAGGTACGAATTACTGTTTTTCAGTTAATTTTTTTCCCTTCTCAGCTATTTTCTACTCATTGATATATATGCATAGCTTTTGGTATAGTTGTATGTCTTTTGATAATCTCGAATCACAGTATGTTGTATCAGAAAGACCCATTACCAACGGTCTATATGACCAAGATAGCGCCACCTTAGATGGACAAGTCATGTAAGAGTGTTGGACAATCAAATAGGAAATCCATGTGACCAAGTTTCAAGTATGTGGGTTATGCCATGACGAACATCTAGCATAACCAAGGTTTTAGGACGCTTTGGCCGACCCAAGTGACCTGCCAGTTAAGCCTACCAATCAAAAGTTCAAGCCAGAAATAACGATACAAATAACTTCATAATAAAGTGTCATTTGTTGTGATGTATTCAAACCAGAACATTGAAAAAATTATGCAACACAGAAATTATCCATTAGGGGGCTCTCCTGTTCCAGCAAATGCTCAGACCACTAAGTGTGGTACTTAATTAGGACTTACCAATACCTATCCAATGGTGTGTATACCATTAGGATTCGCAGATTCTAGGTGTCACATAAGGTAGTCAAGTGACTTTTGTGTTTTATTTTTTTCTCGCTAATGCTTTACGTTCAGTTATTAATGTTTGACGTTATTTAGGTATACTGCTATTCACGTTGTCGTTAATTGCCCAACGGTGGAAAGGCAGGCCATCAAAGGTAAATCAGGAAAGTCATATTTCACGTGGCAAAATGATTATTAGTACTTTTCTTATTGAAATTCATTTGTTTTAGTAGTTATTCTGTCTTTGAATTGATTACTTGTATGCTTGTATGTTAGTAGAATTAATTACTATTTGGTATTAGTGGTTAGAACCAATGCAAACAGCGTTTTTCATAACATTTTGTTCATCCTTTTTTTACTGAGCTAAAAGCGTCTCGAGTGCCTCGGAATAATTTGAACACACGGTAGTAGGTATATGCTGGGTTTAAACCGCTGTAAACCGCTGATGCGAAAAAGTTTTTTTTTGAGAAGCTGATTGCCTGTATCTTGGTGGCATTAAAAGCAAATAAATGATAAGATCTCCAGAAATAAATGATCTTGAGATCGATATTTCTGAACTCAGCTTGAGCAACACATTGACAGCTTTATGTAAATGCGCTGATACGTCTTCGGTTGGTGGTGGATTCCATTAAAGTACTGTAGTTAGCGGAGCTCATAAGTCTGTTTCTTCTTCGGCTTCAGAAATATCTAGACCAACTACTTATGATTCTTCATGTTGAACGACAACGTCGAAAGCCGTATTGATGGTTACTAGTGGGAAATGTTAGAGATGTTCCGTGAAATGACGGATAATTTAATTACTTTGGGTCATCGTTTTGAACAACTGGTGGAAAAGAAGAATAAGTATCAATTTATTGCTAAATTTGCCAGTGATCAAAAGCTCCGTGAACCACCAGGATAATCGAGTAGCTTATTGGTTAATTGTCAAATTCTTGTTTTGTAGATTAGATGGTGAGATGTTTCTTTATACGACAGATATTTCGCTTATTGGTTAATTGTCAAATTCTTGTTCTGTAGATTAGATGGTAAGATGTTTCTTTATACGACAGATATTTCATGTGCGAATTTTCAATTTAAAAATTAAAACCTATAGCATAGAAATATTTGGAGGTATCTTTTGACCTACATCTAGAGTAGAGTTTATGGTGAACTTGGTTGAAAAAATAACCGCTTTTTCTTTGAAGCTTGATAGCAGAAAGTCACAATTTTCAATTAAAGGCGGAAACGAAAAATGAGTAAAGTTATTGCAGATTACCTTTGCCTGTGATCGAAAGCTTCGAGAATCTCTAGGATAATCTAGTAATTTAATGGTTACCTTTTTGTTAAATTCTTGTTTTTCTAACATGGATGGTGAAGGGCTTTGATCACGTTCGCAATTTACTTGAGTTTGATGATATTTTTCTACATGGCAGTATACAGGTTGAGTCAGTTTTCTGTAGCAGGATTTTAACATCTTGTGATAAACAGTTTTTTATGATTAAAATCTCATATAAATATATATGCTTGTTTCTGATATACAGGGTGCCACAGTTTTATATTTTCTGTCTTTTTCTAAGTTTCCTCATATAATTTTCAAAATAATTGAATGAAATTCGGCACACCTATTTCACTTCAATAACTTAATATTTGGCTTTTGGGGTTCGTACCCAATTCAGGACTCTCGAACTTTTTTGCGTGCCGCCTCTGCTTCTAATGATATATTAATTCAGATTCCCCCTTCAGTGTGGTTATTTTTTGATCTTTTGTATATTTTTCGAAAACTGCATGGATGGCGAGATAAATGCCAAATATAATTGACTTGTAATGAAACTTTATTTCTTGAACACACTTTATTTGACATTAATAGTTAATGACTGAAAAAATTACAGATGAATTGAAATTTGGTAAACATATTACACTTCAATAACTCAATATTTAGGGCTATCAAGCGTATTTGAATACATACAGGATGATACACTTTTGGGGTCGTACTCAATTTAATACAGTGAATAGAGGAGGATTACCTTACAAACGGTCCGGTAGTTCTGAATGTTTGATATGGTGTCTAGGATGGTTAGTCAGTAGATATTTGAAATGCAAAATACACAATTTTTTTCGCTTCACGCACGCCGCCATATTGAATGAACATGAAATTCGTGTCAAGAAATAAGAATTCAGCATTTCATTAGTGCAAGACTTTCAATACAACGCCGCTTTGAAATATGCCTGGAACAAAACGGTTCATATTTTGAGAATTTACTGTGAGAAGTTTTGTCAAAGTTTATTTAAAAGTGTTAATTTTATTGTTATTTTGTTTGTTTGTTTTACATAAAACACTTTGTAAGTCATTAACTTCAATTACTCAATGTCAAATGAAGTGTGTTCAAGAAATGAAGTTTCTTTATAAGTCAATTATTTTTGGTATTTATCTCGACATCAATACAGTTTTAGAAAAACATACAAGAGAGCAAAAAGTATCCAAATTAAAGAGAGAATCCGAATTCATGTTTCATTAGAAGCAGAGGCGGCACGCCAAAAAGTTCGAGTGGGTTGAATTGGGTACGACCTCAAAAGTCTATCACCCTGTGAGTATTCAGAAAAGCTTAAAAGCCTCAAATATTGAGCTATCGAAGTGTAATAGGTGTACCAATTTCCATTCAATTATTTCGAAAATTATAGGAGGAAACTTGGAAAAAAACAAAAAACTATAAAACTTCGGCACCCTGTATATCATAAACGAAGCTTCTAAGCATAAAATATATGTTCATAAAAGATTTTCATCATAAAAAATGTCCTTTACAAGATTTAAACACCTGCTACAAAAATCTGACTCAGCCTGTATCAATCATGTAATAAGTATTGAGCGTATTTGAAATTTCATCTTTGTAGAGGTGTTACAATTATGATTGAAAGTATGCATCTCTAGATTATGGATTGAAAACCTCATTGAATATTCACATATCAAATAATAATGTCATCCTCAAAAAATAATTCAGTAAACGGTATTCAGTTTTTTAAGATATTCAGAAAGGGGGTCAAATTTAGTTATGACAGTGCGAATTCCAGGCGTGATTAAGGTTTAAAAACTAATTAACAAAATATTATTTTATTGTAAAATTGAAAAAACGTTAGCAAAACGCTAACGAAAAGATTAATTTATGCACCATAAAGGAGTCCCTATTCATTTTGTGATTTGTTCTTGTATTCACTTTGTGCGAGTAATTTTTACCAACTTTGTTTTCAAATATATCAACGTCAACGAATATTTCACATTCTGTCTTTTTTGTTTTTTTCATTCTGAATTACGTCTTTTGTTTCTACTTTAGTATAACTAATTGAAAATTTCCCCACTCTATCTTGAATATCTACATCTGGTTCAATGATAAAAGCTCAAATATTCCTCGATCTTCACGTTATAACACTGTCAAATCGACAGAGAGATCAAAGTAAAATGAAATAAAATCTCAATTCATACTGTGGAAATATGTTAATCATGTCTCGGACCGTACATGCGACAACGCTGTAGGAAGACCCAGTGGCGGATTTAACAGGTGGGCAAAAGCGCGCTTGCCCACTGGGCCCACCCGACGAAAGGCTTTCAGGGCCCCTCTTGCTTAAAGTTACACCTTAGATTTCTTTTTTTTTTCTTTTTTTGTTTAAAGAATGTTTCGGTGAATCCCTTATTGTGGACAGCACAAGTTCAATTTTCATTCAGGGGCCCCTTGTTATCAGAATAATTGCAATGCTTGATAACTATAGTTATGTTACGTTACTTTGTTTACGATATATCGTAAATTAAATATAAAATCTAATAACTTCTGTTATCAATCAATTATTTAAAATGTCTACGATTTTCTCAAAGTTTGTCGAATATTTCTGACTTATCAAAAGCGTTCTGATGGAGCCTCCGGGTGCCCGTGCATCTAAATTCAGTTGTCAGTCAACTGACTATCACTGTTATATTCATTAAATTCTTAAAACATATATCTTTCACTTTCCATGGAACACCTGACACAACCTAATTTTCTAAGGGGGGGGGGGGATGGACCTGAATAAATTTTGCCCACTGGACCTTTTTCCTTAAATCCGCCACTGGGAAGACCTATCAATCAATCGAGAAGCTGCCGTGTATTACCCTTCCGGAATACCTATAGCTTCGAAAAGAAACTTCGCATATTGAATGGAAGACCAAAATACTTCGAAGTCGTTGGAAGACCTATAAACTATGACTTGAATCGAATTTTGACAAATAAAAAATTGAGTTCTATACATATTCTATATAGGTGTAATAAATTAATTAATATTCACGAACAAATATCAATAGACTTCCACTCGTTCTGGCGGATGACTTATAGATGCACCTCGTAAAGAAGACTTATAGATATGTGAATTTATATATATATATATATATCTATATATATATATATATATTTATATATATATATATATATAATATATAGGTATATATATATATATATATATATATATATATATATATATATATATATATTATATATATATATATTATATATATATATATATATATATATATATATATATATATATATATATATAGGTATATATATATATATATATCTATTTATATATATATATATATATATATATATATATATATATATATATATATATATATATATATTTCCGACATCGAAAAAATCTCAAAAATCATTATCAAGGAATTGTAAAACGGATGAGAAAACAGTCCCGTATCTTTCTGTTATGTTTCGATACCCTGCAATAGTTGATTAGTTCTGAAGAAAATACGACTAATGAAGATTTTGAATCATGAACAATAATGGAGAAAGAAATCAGTGACTGGAATCATTGACAATAATGTACTTTGGAGCCCCATATTATACCATATTTATATTGGTAATTACATGATTAATTAATCAATTTCCTATATAAATTTTGATAAAATTTAACGGTGGTATCGAAATAAAAAATTAGATGATGAAATATTCCTTTCTTAGTGGAGTTAATCTTAATACTTGGAATTGGGCGCCACGATATCCATTATCAGAAAAGCGCACCAGCGATTTATCGGTCACGAGATACTTTTAAATGCTATTATTACAAGTAAAATCAACGCCTTCCCAGTGTGTATTTATACGCCATTTTTATATTAATAACCGGTCGTTTCGTTAATCACACAAACGTTTACTACCCATTTTATTAGCGCAAATTGCAGGAAGACACGAAATTCACTGACAAATAGGGGTGAGTAAACATATAATTTATTGCTGCGTTGATAAAATTATATAGTTAAAAGGATTGTGAGGAATTTCGTAGGAATATTGTTGACGTTAATATGGATTATGTTCGTTGTTTTCGTTTCATGATAATAATAACTATATTGCTGATAAAAAAAATTGTGATTCTAGGAGCATATATACGTGGAATGTGGATAAGCCAAGCTGATCAGTATTGGACTTCTATTGTTCCTACCAGCAGTTATGGAATCTGAAGCTGATGCTTCAAATCTAAAAGATATCTATTTGTGCCATATTGGTAAACGCTAAATGATTAGAATGAACTGTTCCGGTGCATCTTTCTCTAATCTTTTCTCTTTGATTTTGTTATATTTTTTCTATATATATATATATATATATATATATATATATATATATATATATATATAAATATATATATATATATATATATATATATATATATATATATATATATATATATAAATATATATATATATATATATATATATATATATATATATATATATATATATATATATATATATATATATATACATATATATATATATATATATATATATATATATATATATATATATATATATATATTACAAAGAGGAAATTTATCGCGGGGAAATAGATTACAAAACAAGCAAAATTAACGGTCTAGCCCGCATATGTTGAAGCTGCCGTTGACACATGTTTCGAACTCTTTGGTCCTCATCAGAACGGCGCAGCCAAGTATTCGATGGAAAACCTGGAAGCGAAACAGCAACAACAAGCAGAATCGCCTGCTTCGGAAGACAATCACATATTTGTGGTACATTGTTCGAACTCTCCGGTTTGGGAGGTTTGGTCAAGCTCTGACCACGGAGGCGACACATGCCATCTGCGAGATCCTTGACCGTGGAAATAAACTACAAAGAAGAAATTTATCGCGGGGAAATAGTATATAAAACAAGCAAAATCAACGGTCTAGCCCGCAAATGTCGAAGCAACATATGTCGAAGCAGGAGATTCTGCTTGTTGTTGCTGTTTCGCTTCCAGGTTTTCCATCGCATACTTGGCTTCGCCGTTCTGATGAGGACCAGTGAATCCGAAACACGTGTCAACGGCTGCTTCGATATATGCGGGCTAGACCGGTAATTTTGCTTGCTTTCCACCCCGAATTTTGAGCTTTGGGATGGAATAACGAAAAAACGCTCAGACAGGTCAAATTTTGTTGAAAGGGGGACAAGTAAGGGTGTTCAAATGAGTTTGATATCACTACCCCTCTAGCCGCAACTCCTACCAGCTCTCATTTTTGAATAGAGAAAAGGGGTCGAGCAGCACCTTGGTGGAAAGGCAATTCAATTTCCTGCGTGAGTGTATTTTTTTTACATCGCTTTATTATTATACAGAGTGACTCAGTATGCTAAGGAATGTGAGGAATCACTTCGAGGAACTGCTGTATGTATGAATGAGGAAAGGTAGAGGCTAGTTTAAGCATTTACTAAATTGAAGTATTTATCATTATGTCAATTCATTTTTTTATTGTCCGTAATTCAATAAAGAAAACAGTTTTTTCATTCAATTACGCGTTCATAGCCCTGCGTCAAACTCGTCCAAGTGTTTTTTCGTTTTTTATCATCCCGAAGGTCAAACATTGGGGTAGAATTTTATGGATTGAAATACTGTTTCATTCTGTTTAATAGTTAAGCGATCGAAGAGAAAAATGATACGCTCATGCAGGTAATTGCATTACCTTCTCAACAAAGCTACTCGAACTTTTATATCTATTCAAAAATAATTGCTCTGAGTGGTAGCGGCTAGAGGGGTTGTGATATCGATTTCATTTTTTGACCCATCCGAGCGTTTTTTCCATCTCAAAGATCCAAATTCGGCGTGTGAAAGTTATTGATGCAATACTGAGTCACTCTGTATAAAGATAAAGCGATAAAAAAAGTCACGCATGCAGGAAATTGAATTGCCTTTCCAACAAGGTGCTGCTCGACCCCTTTTCCCTATTCAAAAACGAGAGCTGTTAGGGGTTGCGGCTAGAGGGGTAGTGATATCAAACTCATTTGAACACCCTTATTTGTCCCACTTTCAACAAAATTTGACATGTCCGAGCGTTTTTTCGTTATTCCATCCCAACGCTCAGAATTCGGGATGTAAATTTATGGATGGCCCACCCTGTGTATATATATATATATATATATATATATATATATATATATATATATATATATATATATATATATATATATATATATATATATATATATATATATATATATATATATATATATATATATATATAGTAATATATATTTATATATATATATATATATATATTATATATATATATATATATATTATATATATATATATATATATATATATATATATATATATATATATATATATATAAATATATAATAACAATACAGGATGCCTCATAGCCTATGACAGGTAGACATCTACAAGAATGAAACGTTTGATTATTCTGAAAATTTGAGTACTGTTATCTATCTACTATATTTCGAATGATGTAGTGAGTTTTGATATTCATAATGAGATATTATTGCAATTTTTGTTACACTAATACTTTTCAAATATTTCATTATAATGATTTGCTACACTTATATCGAAAAAATTTATTGAATTCAGAATAGAGATTCATTTTTGTTTGGGATGTGGCTTTTTTCAGTTTCTAATTTAGTCTTTCATCATCAGTTAGACTAGTATTATATACCTGGTAATAACAAAAATATAAATATTTTATGTACAGTGCAATCTACCGAATAACCTTTTCAACTTAGAAAATCATTCGGTAAAAATATTTTTCGAAAAGGTCATGACGTTCTTTGTCTGAACATTTATATGAATTCTTTAATAACATTTTCTTCAGTGTAGGATAAGAAGAAAAGTTTTAGTCATCTGTTATGTTTTTTAGACTCATTAAATAATACTTTGTTTCTCACTCAGCTGCTATTTTGTTATAAGGCTTTGTTTACGAGATATGTGAATGTAACAATAATCCGATGCGTGATGAATTCAGAAAGGTCTTCTTATTAGGCCTTAAGAAAATAAAATAATTTTTTAGTTTGAATCAATATATACTGATAAATATTGAACATTAATTAAGAAATTACAATATATATATATATATATATATATATATATATATATATATATATATATATATATATATATATATATATATATATATATATATATATATACATATAATATACAGGGTATTCCATTTAAAAATAACAACTTTGATACTTTTCGTGTTTTTGGAATACCCTGTACAACATAAAAATATTTTTAAAATGTAGTCCTACTAGGTCCCTATCCATCCTGAAGAAAAAACTTTTAAAAATCAAATAGTTTAGCCATAACTCTTCCTGTCGAATAACGTGAATAACCCTGTATATATGAATATATATATATATATATATATATATATATATATATATATAAATATATATATATAATTATTTATTCGAATTGTTGTTGCATGTGAACTATTTTTAATCTCTTGGTAATTATTAGCAATAACAGGCTTGTTGAATTTCAAAAAACTCGATTTTATTAAAAAGTTGACGTTACGCCACGACATTCGTAGCTTTATCAAAACTTTTCGAAAGAAAATAAAGCCACGAATGTCGTGGCGAAACGTCAACTTTTTAATAAAATCGAGTTTTTTGAAATTCAAACAAGCCTGTTATTGCTAATAATTACCAAGAGATTAGAAATAGTTCACAGGCAACAACAATTCGAATAAATTATATAATATAATATATTATATATTATATATATATTTATATATATATATATATATATATATATATATATATATATATATATATATTCATATATACAGGGTTATTCACGTTATTCGACAGGAAGAGTTATGGCTAAACTATTTGATTTTTAAAAGTTTTTTCTTCAGGATGGATAGGGACCTAGTAGGACTACATTTTAAAAATATTTTTATGTTGTACAGGGTATTCCAAAAACACGAAAAGTATCAAAGTTGTTATTTTTAAATGGAATACCCTGTATATTATTTCATTTTTGTATTTTACGATGAAAACAAATGCCAGTTTCATTGAGGTTTAATTCACCTAAACCTTATGGTTTTAGAAATATCTCGTATTTTGTGCAAATGAAGTATCAATTTTAACGCATAAATTCTCTACTGAAGTTTTCTTGTTTTCAACCAAATAAATGATAAGACCTACTAACTGGAATAAACTTCATGTCGTACTTGTGAGATATTGACTAACTTAGACTTGGTGTGTAAAAATAAAGGTAAAATAATTGCAATCTTTAAACGGCACTAACTTGTTTAACTCAAATGGAACACCCCGTATTTTATGTCACCAGCAGATGTGAAATTCAATTGTCCATCGAATACCTAAATACACTCCAATCGATATATTTTCACGTTTTCAAATAAAATGCACATTGTCATCTTACAAACAGATTTTAGGAACTTTATCATTTATCAAGTCGACTATGGCGTTTTGAGAAATCATAATTGATTTAAATGAACATCAAGGTCATAATATATGCGTTTATTTTTCAATATCTTCAATGTTATGTACTAGTTCAAATTATGAAGGAAACAAAAATTATGGATATGAAACAAGGAATATTTTATAATCAAGCGTTCAAAATGGCGATTATCAGACTCTAAACACAAACGTATACTTTTGATGAAACCTTCAGTAACATTTAATAACATTCGCGGGATAACATTTAGAAAAGCTTCTCTGATACGCTGTTTCCATGGGCGACTTGGTAAATAAAAAATTCCTCAAAATCAGTTTGCAAAATTTGAATGCTCGTTCTATGTGAAAACGTGAGTTATCGATAGAAATGTATTGAGGTTTTCGATAGACAATTAAATTTTACAACTGCTGGTGACATAAAATACGGGGAAAGGAAGGTAGCATATGACCCCAAAAATACCCCAACAAATTTTGATGCTTCATGTGCCGAACACCCTGTATATGTATATATATATATATATATATATATATATATATATATATATATATATATATATATATATATATATATATATATATATATATATATATATATATATATATAGTATAGTAGTATATACTTATTATATTCTTACATTGTTTTTCGCACTTCGGAACCCACTCTGCGTGAAGTTCGCTGTAGATTCCAGGAAAAACTAAAAATAACCTTTGATTTCAGTATTTGTTTTATTTGAAGTAAAAATAAAAAGGGTTAGGCTAATGCTGGCGATACAAGATGATTACGCCCATTGAACGACATCCAACCGTCATGCCATAAGCCGCCAGACTGGATGTCGGTTTCCAGGCGTAATCAACTTAATAACACCCTTGGTGCATATATATATATATATATATATATATATATATATATATATATATATATATATATATATATATATATATATATCTATTTAATTTGTTCGTTAGTCCTGTCTTCTCAAATAGATATTCAATCACTCATTTTCAAAATACCTAACTACTTACATTTCACTTCGTTATACTATTTCTACCTGCTTGATTTTACGTGAATAATTTCCAAAATAAATTCTGTACACATTCCACAAAGAACAAGCTATAAATCTGCTCAAATCAATAAGATGATTGAACTGATACATCCAAAATTATTTATGTCAAATTGATAGAGTACTTTCAGATATTTATAATAATCGTCTAAGATCCCAAGTAAAGTCGACCTTCACTTATCTACTTGCCGAATAAAAATAATTTTTGATCAAATAAAATATGTTTCTGAACACACACCGACGAAGTTGCCGTAAAAAAAAATATTCATGGCTATAATTAATCAAAATTACAAAAAGTAATTTATCAAAATTCACCGACGTGCTTGCCAAACGAATTATATATGAAAGTTAAGGTAATTTTATTGCGAATGCAGTAGTATAGTTTGCCGTTCATGAATATGGGTTGCCAGGCTTTCAAATTAAAACATTTAAGGGAGCAAATAGTACAGGATTCTTGTAAAAATAATCGGGGTGAGCTAGACTCAATTCCGAAATTAACAAAATTTTAAAGAATTATTTGGGGATTATAGTCTTTGCTCCAGGAGAGTACATGGAGCTTCTGACGGTGCGGCAAAAAAACTGCGATTAACATGTGGTTAAGCAAAAATCTGGCAAAAATACGTGAAAAGGCATCAAATTTTCTTCAAAATTCATTGAACGTATTTCTGGCTCAATAATACCCGAGATACAAGCGAAAAAAAAAAGTAAAATTTCCTAAAATGAGAAAAAAAGCAGAAAATGCAATTTTTCGGATAATGAAATTATACACTCACACATATTCATATATTATGTCCTCTCCCGGAGCGAAGACACCATTTGTCATCCCCAAATAATTTCTCCAAATTTCGTTCACTTCGGAATTGAGTCCAGCTCACACCGATTATTATTTTTACAAGAATCCTGTACTATTTTCTCGCTCAAATTTTTCAATTTAAAAGCCTGGCAACCCATATTCATGGACGGATTTTTGCAGGCAGCTCTATACTGCTGCATTCGCAATAAAATTACCTTAATTTTAGTATATATTTCGTTTGGCAAGCACGTCGGTGAATTTTGATGAAAAAACTACTTTTTGTAATTCTAATTATTTATAGCCATAAACATTTTTTGACGGCAACCCTGTCGGTGTGTGTTCAGAAACATATTTTATTTGATAAAAAATTATTTTTATCCGGCAAGCAAATGAGTAAATGTCGACCTTGCTTGGGATCCCCTACTATAATGGAATTAATTTTATTTATTAATTATTATATAGATTATATAACTAATCGAAACGAAATACAATATACAAATATGTGATTAATACCTAACTCAGTTACCATATACTTGATGTATATAATTGAATTAAACCTAATAAACTTGATATAAGAATATTGCATAAGAATTATTAGTAATATGTAATAGAAGTATACAAAATAAGTAATATTAAATTGGGATTTTGTCAGTATTTATGACCATCAGTCGGATTATATATAAGTTATCATGAATAAAACGGAGCTTTTACATCTAGCCCACAAAGAAAGCAGAGAAGACGTTTTCAAAACATAAATAAATAATTCATGCTTCCTTTATTGAACGCCATTGTTATATTTCAGTGAAACTGGGCAATTTTCAATTCAGTATTTTTGTGAACTCTGGAGCTGAAAACCTGAAAAATATGTGGAGATATTAATTTGATATTATGAATTAATAATAATAATAATTATGTTATTTCGCTTTCAGACATATGTCAATACAAAAGGGTCTCACAGCTGCATAAAGTAAAATTAACGATATCAATTTTTCTGAAATTAATGGATAACAAATATACATTTTTTTCTATCAATTGATAGCGAATGATCTAATCTTCAAAGCGCCGATTATGAAGTAATATAGTTGGTCCAGGTGTTTTTCAGACTTTATCGTTAGTATTTCTTCTACTTCTTCTTTCTTGATATTTGGTTTGATGTACACGTCTTTTAAATGTTTGTAAAAAGGGCACTCAAATATAAAAAGGTTCAGAGTCTCCTTTTTTCATTTGCTGCAGATAGTACAGTTGACATCGCTCAATCTGGTATGAATTTTTGTTGACATAAATACGTATGTTTGTTTTACTGGATAGTCTGACCTGGCTGATGACTCGACGTTTTCTTATTGAAGTCCTGAGGTGCATATATTCTTCCCCTTCAGAAAGTCCACTTATGCTCCTGTAGTATGGTGAATATTCCGAATTGATTGCATTTTCTATGTTTTACTGAGTTCGTTGTTGTTCGATTTTTCCACGATGTTGTCTATCCACCTCTTTGATAAACAGTTTCGAGTAACTTTAGATATAATTTCTTCTCCCAACGGCGCCAGTAGTTGTTGAAGTTGGCTCATCCAGTTGAATTACATTATATTGGTATCAGTGTTATGATTGTCTATTAATGCTTCAAGGCATATTTTAGGCAATCTTGTGTCATCCATTTTGAGGATTTCACTACATAGATTCAAAGATTGTTTTATAATCTGAGTTACCATTTCTGGTTGTCCGGCCTCAGTTGGAGGGTATAATTTGGTATGTTTATTGGCGAATGTTAGATGCGTTTGAAAAAATTTGATTGAACTTTTTCCAGTTCTTTTTGATATCCCATTGACCATATTTCATTTCCGAACAAAAGTATCGATCTTACTACAGCCTGGAAGAGTCTATATCTAGTGTCGAAGCTGTTCGATTTTGCATTCTAGAGTATGCGTATCACTTTAGCTGATGCGAGTTTTGATTTTCTTTCAAAATATTCTGCCGCTGTTCTTAACACTCCAGATGCAGAAAACGGTACTTCAAGGTAGGTAAAACTCTTTACATATTCGAGTGGAGCGTTCTTGTGTACTAATGTGCCGAGGTTGTTGGCCTTTCTTCCTCTGTGGAATATTGTGGTTTTTGTTTTGTCAGTATTTACTACGAGTTTGTTCATATCGCATTATTTTGCCAAATCTCTGAGTTTTCGGTTTCCATACGATAAACTATCACCCTGCATCACTCCTTCTGTCATTCTTATCTCATTTGATTTTATCGTTTCGAAGATCCTTTATGTTGGTTTTCTCATAGAAATAGAAGATGATTCTAATTAATTCTAATTAACACCAATTATTGTCCAAATTTTGGATTGATTAAGCCGATATATATATAAAAAATAATGAATCCAAAGTTCATAAAGATAATAAATCAGGAGTTCATAAAATTAATTGTGGTGATTGTGATAAGTTTTACATTGGTAGAACTTTCAGAAGTTTTCGAACTAGAATTTCAGAACACATACGTAGCTTTGTTAATCAGAAGTCGGATTCACATTATGCAAACCATTTAATCCAAGAAAATCACACATTCAATTTCGATTTAAAAATAGTAAATACTGAAAGTAAGGGAATTAAACTTACTTTTTTAGAATCATTACAGATAAATACATACAAGCATTCCGGTCTCCTATTGAATAGCCAAATCGATCATACTTCAAGCCCCCTTCTTAACCTTTTCAAAATTACCGAACTACCTGACTAGCAGTTCAGAATTGTTTTTTCCTATTCTAATAACTATTTGTAACCATCGTTCTATTTACCACTTCTACACAATTCGTCATTTCTTGTTTTCGATATAACAGAGAATCATAGTTAGTTTGCCATTAGCATCTGAAGAACGTGAAGTTCCACCGAAACGTGCGTCATGCGTTATTTCTTTTAATCAATGTGTAAATTGTTATTATTAACCATTGTTTTAATAAATTTTTGTTCAATTTGTACTAAGCTAGTTTATGCTCTAAAGAGTCGAATGTCCTTCTTAAGTCAGCAAAAGTTGTTGGCCTTTCTTCCTCTGTGGAATATTATGCTTTTTGTTTTATCAGTATTCACTATGAGTTTGTTCATATCGCAGTATTTTTCCAAACTTCTGAGTTTTCGATTTCCATTGGGTACTGACGAGGCAAAAAGAACGATGTCATTCTCGTATATCACTATTGGCAATGACCTTCTACTTGTAATCTGGATTCCGTCCAAGTTATGATTTTGAAAAACTTCCACCATATCCGAAAGAAACAAGGCGAAGAGCAGGGGAGATAAACTATCAGCCTGTATCACTTCTGCTGTAATTCTTATCTCGTTTGATTGTGTCGATTCGAAGGTAACCTTTATGTTGGTTTTCTCATACAAATAGCGGATGCTTCTAATTAATTTGCAACTAACACCAATTTTGTTCAATTTGTACCATAGTAGTTCATGCTATACAGAGCCGAATGCCCTTGTAAAGTCAACAAAGGTTTATGTTAACTGCAGTATTCAATTAAGAAAGACTGTTCTTCCGGAAGTAATCCACACGCCTCACTCAAGTCAGACAGTCTTTGGTATATAATGATGGTGAATATCTTTGTTATGATGCTGAGTAAAGAGATTCCTCTATAATTGGCTGGATCGTTTTTATCTCTTTTTTTTGTGAAGCATGCATATGCTGATGCTTCCCCAATTTTTTGGACATTTTTCAGGAGTGATGATGTTATTAAATGAGTTTAATACGTAGTGAGTCCACGTCGGCGTCATATTCTTGTAGTATTCATTTGTTATCGAGTCAGATCCGGGCGCTCTATTCATGTTTGTATTGGTTATCGCTGATAGTAATTCCTTTATCGTTATTTCAGTGTCAAGAAAAAGGTGAAGCACCGACACAAAGTGCTGCTCGTTTACATGTCTTTCTTCATAAATGCTCTCCAAAAATCTCGTCCATTTATCTGCCGTTATGTTGTTTGAAGGGTGCTAGGTATAAGTAAATTTTCTTACAGTTTTCAAAAATATTTGAGGGTTTTTTAATTATGTCAAATTTTTGATGAGTTCGTTTTGGAATATTCTTTTCTTCAGTTTCAACATCTTGAAGTATTTTCTTCTATGTTAGAGGTACACCGCCAGGTTGTCCTCATTTCCATCATTTCTGTAAGTTTTCTAGTTTTGTTTCATTTCTCTTTTTTTTATTTGCATTCATCGTCGTACCAAAAGTTTTTTTCTTAGGTAAGTTACTTCGATTGGGGCTTTCTGTAATAAGGTTTGCAAATCTTGCAGCTTTCTGGATCGCATGGACGAGATTTTCATTTGAAATATCGTTATCATTATTGTTGAAATATATACGGTCCGTATTCAGCAGTGCAACTGTAAGAATACCAGAGTTTTCTTCATTCCATATGTATTTGACTATATTTATTCGATTGTCTAGTTCAGATATGGCATCACATTCCTGGGACGTAACAGTGAGTTTGATGCAGACTGTCATATTATGTGTATTTTTCAAGATTCCCACGGTATGTTCAATGACGAATACAAGGTCAGTTTTGATTTTTCCGTTGGTGGAGATGAATCTAAACTCGGCTGGTGAGTCGCTTTTGGTTCTTCCGTTTGCTAATATTAGTCCATACTCCTCAGTGCTCTCGAGCAGTTTTCTACCTCTGGTATTTCAAGTTTTGCCCCTGGATATTCTTTCTCTGTTGAGATTATCCGTCTGAATTAGTTCGTAGTCTATTTGGTTTAGTTCTCTCACTCTTGCATTGAAGTCACCACTTATTATCCATTTATGTTGCTTGGAAATGATCAGAGAAGTCCATCAAAGCCTCAATGAACAGCTCTATACAGGTATCAATATCCTCAGGTGGTTTCCAGTGAATAACCATAAGTGTAATGTTGTTATCATTGATTTTGAACTCGCATATTGTCCATTAATTTGTATACTCAATTACTGTCAGTTTCTTTTTTGTAGAATATAACCCTTCCGGAGCTGAACAATTTCCATGAGTATCTAGGTCGGCATAAGTGTATATAGTGAAATAACTAAATGCAACCCATACGAACAGACGAAATAATCAGAAATTTAATTTATCCTAGATATCAAAATAGAATTGCAACTGGGCAAAACCTAGCACATCTAATAATATAATAAAAATTCAATATAGATGAACTTAATGGGTGAATACTGATTTCAAGAAGAACATTTCCACTTAGGGAAAACTTAAAGTAATTTACAAAGAAAAAAGTACTGAAACTGAGACAAAATCTTGTATATAGTGATGTTAATACAAATCGATGTTCAATTGAATAAAAATATGATCTAGAAACCTATGCAATATTTTTCATATCAAAGTACCAAGAAATCAAAATTACATTCACCAACGATACGGACGGAATAGATATATAAATTTCATTCCTGCTTTTCCTTTCCACTTGCTTTCCTCGCTGATTGAAATGGATATTTTCAATTTATCCTTCTATCACTTAAAAAAATGTATACGAACATATTTCAACATGGTAGATCAAAGTTTCCGACGTAACGCGATCTGCAATGTTCAAGATATATGTAGAAATCTTCGAACTGAGTTCTGCATATCTTTAATATATCATCAATGGATTTTAATGAAGAACATCTGAACAAATATAAATTTATATACATATATATATACATATATATATATATATATATATATATAAATATATATATATATATATATATATATATATATATATATATATATATATATATATATATATATATATATATATAATATATATATATATATATATATATGTATATATATATATATATATATATATATATATATATATATATATATATATATATATATATATATATATGTATATATATATATATATATATATATATATATATATATATATATATATATATATATATATATATTATATATATATATATATATATATATATATATATATATGTATATATATATATATATATATATATATATATATATATATATATACATATATTAATCTTTTGTAGCTATTTATCATCGCTTACACGATTTCCATATATATAGCCATTGGCTATATATATTTTTATGGTGATCAACTTCGCAGCTAAAGTCGAATAAAAATCCGTCAAGCGAATGCGCTTTTTCCGAGCGCTGCCTTTACGGTAAAAGTAGTCGAATGCTTTCTATATTGAAGTTATAGAAGTTCTAAGAATTTTCAAAAAAGTCTTGAATGCCATCTATCTATATAGTCAGATCCAAACACAAATTTAGTTACACGTGGGTAAAGCCGTGGCAGCTAGTGTTTTGTCAATTTTTGCTTCGACCTTAAATTATATCTATGTCGTCGCTGATGTCATTCAAATGTCTCTCACCTACCGTAGAGGCAGGTTCGTTCGCACAAAACGCATTTTCTCCATCGTTTTTTCGCCGACCTTAGTTGCTTTGTGTTTTATTTTAACGGAATAGTATAAAGTGTATGTCTATCTTGAATGTTTATTCAAAATATAAGTTAAGAGTAGTTTCGTAGATTAGGTAGCACCTACATACAAACTTGCAATAAATTATGGATACATATATTGTATCAGCAGTTTCATTCAGTCTACTTATTCTTACATTCTTTGTCTGGCCAACTGAGCTAACGGCGATTTGAATGGTTTAAATTTGATTATTACGATATTTTGGTAGTACATCTTTAGAATATCGCCTTTGATCTGTAATTTTTTGGTGGTAGCTTGCATTTATCAGCTTCTTTTTAGTCCCTCGTAATTTCACATTATTTTTCGTAAATCGACATGTGCCGTCTGAATATTTGTCTGGAGATTGTGGAATCATAAGTTCACATATAGTTAAATTATCGGCAAAAACATAGACAACACTTTTCGGAAGTGTGTTCTTAAGATTTTGTTTCTGTTCTGTAGAATACCTCCTTGTTTTAGGGCGCAACATCAAAATATTTAGCTACCTGATTGAGGATTTTTTTCAGTACAATGTCAGTTTACTAGGAATTAAGAAACGAACCTACTGGTGTTCAACCATGGTTGAACAGTGTTACAGTGAATTGATAATCAAGCAGATCGCTGAAGTGAAACAGGACAACTGTCTTGTTAGGACCGTTTCCAAAATTTAGAATGGAAGACGAAATCAGTTCACTCTGTTTCTAGCATTAATTCTCTAAATTATTTGTTTCTTCATAAGTTTTATTCTGTTATTAACATTATCTATCGTTCTGAGAAAATTACAGTTTCAATATAAATTCATTTCATTTCGAAATGTTAAAACTCAAGAATATATTATCAATGAAGAATTTAATTTTACTGAATCCGCATTCAAATTTCTGTGGTAGCATACAAACTTGAAGACATCAGTAGTAATAAATAACATCATTTATGAGCTAGTCCCTGAAACTAATTCACAGCATGTCATGTTAGGCGAAATAATATATATTTATGAATATTTATCGAGCTACCATAAGCAGATTCAGTGGTGGACAGATCCGCCATGAATTTTTCTAAGAGCTTTTCTCATAGCAGAGGTAAATCACTGCTTGTAAACTAAAAAAGGCTAACGCTGGGCCAGTATTTATCTAATGAACCTTATTTCACCTCCCACCAGACATAATTTATCCGGTCTCATCCTTTTTTAAAGCACTGTATTCACACGTCCATTATATGATCCAGCTGAAGCACAACCCATTCATAACTCAAGCAGCCTGCCTTCCCCACAAGTACTTGAGATATAAATGAAACACGTGAACTTTCCTTTCGTTTCTGTAAATATTAAAATTTTGTGTCTTTATGAATTTATTGTATATTATCCTATATGTCCAGCTGTGTTTCCATATTGGGATCTGACATAGAGGCGGAGATTAGGTGATAACGTCAAAACATGGCGTCTCAAAACCAACTTTCAACACTTAATACATGAGAGATTTGAAAGTTTTTTGAGTTTTTCCTAAGAATGTTAATTTCGAGTGAAAGTGTGAACCTTTATGTAGGTGAAAATTTACTCCAGCGAAAATACAGACAAGGTGATAGGCTGTAAAGATCCAAATACATAATAAAATGTGGGAAAAATTAAGAGAATTCCAGACCTGGTATCGCCAACTTTACTGCTTTTTGTTTATCATTTTTGATTTGATTTAGGTAATTTGATTTGTAAAATGCCTAGTCTAAAATAACTGTATTTGTTTAAGTGATATGAAACTATTAATTCGAGTTTTTTATGTAGGAAGTTTATAATCGGCTAGATATGATGGGCATTTATCAATAAACATATTTCCAAACTTTTTATTGATGATTATTCATCCAACTCGAAATTTTTTTTTATTATTCGACATTTAATTATTTCTGAAAGAACTTTGGGCAAATTCAATGAGAAATCATTGTTTTTCATGTTTCCATGTTTCGTATAATCAAATATGGTTTTCATAATAAAACACCATCAACCATAATGCAACTCACGATGTATCAGTAATGAATAATATACAAAGGAAAACTTTTTTAATCCGTATGTATTATTTTTATAACCAACTTCAATCTAATAAGCATCGTAAACATAAATTTCTTACTCCATCATCTCACTTGATCTTCCAGGAATTTGTCATCTTCTAACATCGAAGGATACATATTTACTTTACCACATATCGTTGTAAAAATTTCTTCTAATACCAATAAATTTCCAGACAGCACATATCCAACCATTAAAAATGTTTTGGCTGCAGCATCTGGAATTTTCATCAATACAGGAAACTAATCTAAGTTTCAATCATAGGACTTAATTACTTACCTGAAAGAATGTAATTTTCTTTTGTAGAATGCAAAGAACACAGCGTTATTATGGAAGATGTGTGATTCTTTTTCAGATTGATTTTCCATACCTTCAATAAATCAATCTTTTCTTTTTCTCCAAAATGATTTTCCCTCAATACAAAATATTCGTTTGGGTTCATAAACCGATGAAAGCGAATACTTGCATTTGTATATGCTTTGAAATTACAATTTTTCACGCAACACTCTCCAGACTTGCTGATTCTACGTTTTGCAAGATTAACACTTCCCATTATTCAGCTTTTGCGAACTCATTTGTAAGAAATCGAAATTTTGTCATGCAATTGCATAATATGTTGACGTTGGAAATAAAAACTTCATTCATCTGACTGCCAGAGTTCGCCAGCTGACATGTCAGATCCCAATACACCAGTTTTCTGATACCGTAGAGTGTGAAATTACTTCGCGAATTCGACGAACAAAATCCAGAAAGAAACAGGGACGAAGTCTCACTGTTTAATGCATAGCCCATTCATTTGCATAGATATTCGGTTAACTGGCGCAGAAACCTTTCTCTGAGCGTGGGAGTGTGCAGGCCTGAAGGTTAAATTGTTCACTTCAACAAATTTATAACACAAAGATAATCCTTTCTTTAACTTTCCAACCTGAACAAATGTAAACGAATTTTCATTTACGATGGTACAGAGGCGAATCGGATTTAATTAACTCATTGTTGTTGAATTAAATGTTACCTTATGAATTTCAATGTGGTCAAACTGCAAAGGGTGCGGAAGGGATGCTTTATCATTTATATAGTGGTAACAGTGATAAATGAAGAACGTGTGAGTTAATTATTTCGACATACCATGCCAGCCGAGCGTGAATATTGCTTAATTTCGGTCTGGATAATATATTATCCTGATTTTTTGACAGAAGAACGGAATTTCCGGAGAAATTAATCCTTATCAACGCAATGTTGAATACTACAAGGAAAATTATATTACTAGCAATGGTGAATTCATCACCAAAGCTACTTGTGTCCTTCACCAAATGAGTAAACTGCACAATGTTATATATTAATGCCTTAATCTTAACGACTATTCATATTGCAACTAGATCCCATCAAAAGTTACATTTTGGATGTATATTTCAATCAGAATTTTTTCATCTATTTCTACGATAAATAAATCTTTCCAAATAGCTTTAAATTTCCGAAGCAGATTTTATATTTTAGGTACTGAGGATTTATAGATGTGTCAAATTTCGATCACTTGAACAGTAACAGCATAAACATATCTCACTGGCTTCTTTGGTATACACAAGTATACACACACACCCACAGGAAGAATATAAATATATTCTGCTAGGATTATCCTTCCTAGTATTATGAAGTTGGTAATTGGGAAAAATTGTTGGTATGTTCGAGAAGTTTAATCATTCTGTTTCTTTCTGGGATTAATTTTTGGTGAATCTTTTACTAAACATGCTCTTTCTTTGAAAATACAGCTACATGATCTTCCGACACTAATTTGTAATATATAGTTTTGGTTTGCATACAAGCTCTACTTAAAAGATGATACCTTTCCTGCATCATGTACCATTTCTTACTTGTTTCTTTTTTCACAATTCACTTTTTACTTCTAGAAATACCTGTCTCAACATGATTTTCTCTTTTAGAATCTGAGACTCAAATCAGTTAAAGGAAAATGTACCAAAAATTTTTATCGAACACTATATACCGTCCAGACTAACAGAATATCAGATATTTCGTGATTTGTAATGAAAATATAACTTAACTTATAGAAGCTCATGCTGAAGATAACAATAAACCAGTAAACCATACACTCTGGCTAGAGTCAGAAATCTCCGAAATTTGATAATCTGATTCACTTGCTAGAAATGGTTCGTACCTACGCTACTTCACTGTAATCTATTTTACCAAGACAGGGATTTTTATCTTCAACCTATAACACGATGAGACCGCTATACCGAATGCCCAAATACTAGTTAAAATAATAGTATATTAAATAATAAGTGTGGTAACTAGGTTTTTAGCACACGCTAAGTGAAGTTTGAAAAACGAGCCACAAGCGAGTCTTTTCATTCACTTAAGTGTGCTAAAAACCTTTACCACGCGAGTTATGTATACTATTTTATCTACAACGGTTCGTTTTGATTAAATACAAATTAATTATAGTCTAAAATTTCCCAACTTGGTCACCAGCAATGTTTTAACTTTTTTTATTGTTATGAAAATTAGAATGTCATAGCGACAAAAAAAAGCAACGCCACTTTGAAGTTGTCAGTCAAAATGTCAGTCGAAAATATGAAGATTTCACGGCTAGTTGAAGCTGCTACGGCGAATTTGCTACCACAGAAATCCTGAATTCGCTACGAGAAGGCCTATGATATGTTAATCGAATGGTGCTCCCATGAAAAAGTGGATAACATTAATGGAGATGTATCAATTGTATAATTTGTTTAATAATTTTTTACCGCACTAGTGCGTTAAAATGATTTCTACCGCACTAGTGCGTCTCCAACCTTCTCAATATGGTCTCTGCGGTTATATATATATAAGAGAAAACTTTCAGGATATATATACATGTGAAAGTCATAATTTTTTGCTTTCTGAAAGTTGGTCTGCAAGACTCCAGGGGATCCAAGTCGAACATTAGACAGATTATTCTTTTTTGTGCGATAACTATTCTTTTACTTTCTGTAGCTCTGCCGTAAGCGATGATATTGTAGCTCATTGTTGCATATATTAACGCGTAGTATGCGCTAAGGAGGCCCTCTTGGTTGACAGCAAGTATCTTGTCATAGAACAAGATACCCAAAATTTAGTTGAAATATTGCGTAGAATCGAAATGTGTAATAACATATAAGTATTCTATTTGAAATAGGGAAGTTTACATCTAATTCCGATATAACCGAAAGTGTCATTAACTTTATTAGCAAGGTACCTATGTTACCAAATTTCCGAAATTCTCCTACAGATAGTTTTTTCTCTAGTGCATAGATAGATATAAATTTTGTCATGTATTCATTTCGTAATAACTTTTCTTTAAATAATTACATATATATATACATATATATATATATATATATATATATATATATATATATATATATATATATATATATATATATATTAAGTGGATTTTTTTCTGACCTGTTATTTTTTTTTAATATATAATTTTTGGGGGTAGGTCATTTATAATGTTGAAGAGAGTTTTTCTCTAGGTTTCAATAATGAGAAACATTTTTACGCGTTTCGGCGATCAGCCATTTTCAAATCAAAATTTATTATGTATAAATTTAAGTGAAAATTCATATATGGATTGACTACAGTACGAAGCATTCAACGTTAGTACAATTCACTGGTTTAACTGTGAGTTTAACTCACAGTTAAACCAGTGAATTGTACTAACGTTGAATGCTTCGTACTGTAGTCAATCCATATATGAATTTTCACTTAAATTTATACATAATAAATTTTGATTTGAAAATGGCTGATCGCCGAAACGCGTAAAAATGTTTCTCATTATTGAAACCTAGAGAAAAACTCTCTTCAACATTATAAATGACCTACCCCCAAGAATTATATATTAATATATATATGAATATATATAGGGAGGGCCATCCATAACATTCCATCCCGAATTTTGAGCTTTGAGATGGAATAACGAAAAAACGCTCAGACAGGTCAAATTTTGTTGAAAGGGGGACAAATGAGGGTGTTCAAATGAGTTTGATATCACTACCCCTCTAGTCGCAACCCCTAACAGCTCTCATTTTTGAATAGGGAAAAGAAGACGAGCAGCACTTTGAAAGAAAGGCAATTCAATTTCCTGCATGAGTGTGTTTTTTTTTCATCGCTTTATTATTATACATAGTGACTCAGTATTGCATCAATAACTTGCACACGCCGAATTTGGATCTTTGAGATGGAAAAAACGCTCGGACGGGTCAAAAAATGAATTCTATATACCTCTTTAGCCGCTACCCTAACAGTAATCATTTCAATTCAAACGAAAGCGCACGATTTACTTTGTAAATATTATTGTTTTCACGTTTTTAGTTATTGTCTCGGTTTCAGCATTTTCAACATGTGTTTGGAATACGCGTAGTGATCGAGAAATTGAAAAAATTTGCTCATGCAGGAAATTGAATTGCCTTTCCAACATGTTGGTGCTCGACCTCTTTTCCCTGTTCAAAAATGAGAGCTGTTAGGGGTTGCGGCTACAGGGATAGTGATATCAAACTCATTTGAACACCTTTATTTGTCCTCCTTTCAACAAAATTTGACTTGTCTGAGCGTTTTTTCGTTATTCCATCCCAAAGCTCTAAATTCGGGGTGGTTGATGCAATACTGAGTCACTCTGTATAATGATAAAGCGATGAAAAAAAAAACTCATGCAGGAATTGAATTGCCTTTCTAACAAGGTGCTGCTCGACCCCTTTTCCCTATTCTAAAATGAGAGATGTTAGGGGTTGCGGCTAGAGGGGTAGGGATATCAAACTCATTTGAACGCCCTTATTTGTCCTCTTTTCAACAAAATTTTACCTGTCCGAGAGTTTTTTCGTTATTCCATGGAAAGTTTTGGATACTTGTATATACTTGTATATATATACAGTGTTTTCATGATGAAAGGAACAAATTCATTAAAAAATTAGGTTTCTATTTCATGTTAAAATCCTCGGACAGGTCGATTAGTATTTTTATTTGGGCAATTTTCGCAATAAAAATTTTGTATACAGGGTGTCTCATTCAAGAGCTATGGCTTTGTCATTAGTTTTTTTAAAGGTAATACCCTGTATATTATTTCACTTTACAATTCTACGATAAATTCTTATCACTTTTTGTGAACATACCATATGCCTCAACTTGATGGATTCCCAGATTATAACGGAGATAGTGGAGCACCTGGAGATTTAAAATGTGGATTAAAAGTACAAAAAAAAAATGTAGGTAACACATTGTCATTAAATCTGAAGAATGAAATTTCAATGTACCATCTGAATTCATTCACTGGTGCTGTATAGTCCGCAGTTTTCACGTTTTTTAACGCTCAGGCACTACACTACTTCATTGTTTAAGAAAATGCAATTACTTGAGAGTGAACGTATTGAAGTACTTATGATGATTGGTTTTGGAGATAGGGTGCGTTCACAAGAAGAAGTCTGCAATCTATTCAATGAAAATCATCCTGATCGTCCGCCAATTACTAGATCGACAGTCAGCAAAATTGAATCAAAATTCAGGAGATACGGCCACGTTAGAGATTTACCTAAAGGAAGACCACCGAGAGTATCTGAAGAAACAGTGCTGAACGTTCTACTAGAAACCCAAGATAACCCTCATACATCCATTACTACAATTTCCAATAATTTCAATTTATCAGTAGGGTCCGTGCATAAAATACTTAAGGTAAATAAGTATCATCCCTATAAAATTAAGCTGGTACATGAATTATTAGAAGACGATTTTGACCGCAGAGTACAGTTTTGTGAGCAGATTCTTGAAATTCATAATCAACATCTAAATTTCATTACAAACATATTTTTTTCTGATGAAGCCACCTTTACTTTAAATGGCCACGTCAACAGACAAAACTGTAGGTATTGGGCGACCGAGAATCCTCATTGGATGCAAGAATGCCACACACAGCGGCCTAAAAAAATTAATACATGGGCAGCGATTGTTCGAAATCGTATAGTTGGTCCCTATTTTTTTGAAGGAACACTAAACGGAGAGGACTACTTGAACTTTCTCCAGTTCGAACTCATTCCGGCTTTAGCTGTTTTGTTTCCTAACCCACAAGATCCTGACATACCTAATAACGAGATATGGTTTCAACAAGATTTGCCACCTCTTCACATATCAATCGCTGTTCGACAATTTCTTGATGCAACTTTCCCAACAGATGGATAGGACGGAGAGGTCCCGATTGAGTGGCCGCCAAGATCACCGGACATAACCCCATTGGATTTTTTCTTATGGGGTTATTTGAAGTCTAAAGTTTATTTGAATAGACCAAATAATATTGATGATCTAAAAGAGAGAATCAGGCAGGAAATAAGACTTATCAGTCCAGAAGTAATTGAAAATGTGCAACGGGAAACATTGAATCGACTTCAAAAATGTCTCGAAGTAAACGGACAACAGATTGAACATATTATGTAAAAATTAAATTAGTAATTACGTTTGTGTGTTTTCATATCGTACCTCTCATTACCCACTATCTCCGTTTCTGGCAATCCATCGAGTTGAGGCATATGGTATGTTCACAAAACGTGATAAAGAATTTATCGTAGAATTGTAAAGTGAAATAATATACAGGGTATTACCTTAAAAAAACTAATGACAAAGTCATAGCTCTTGAATGAGACACCCTGTATACAAAATTTTATTGCGAAAAATGCCAAATAAAAATACTAATCGACCTGTCCGAGGATTTTAAACATGAAAT